>RCUC01140770.1:0-34720 GCA_003697995.1 Taxidea taxus jeffersonii | reverse complement strand
TGGCCTCCAGAGAGACCAGAAGAGCATCACAAAAGGAGACGAGGAAAAATACATGAAGAGAGTTTTAAAATTTTGCCTCGGATGCAACTGAATTTAAGGAGGTAAGTAATTATTTACAAAATGGGAGTGGTATAGCAATACAGGCGGACAACTAGACCCTCTGCCCCTTTAATTGGTTTTGTTTCATAAGAACTTACTTGGTATTAATGATAAAAAAAAAAAAAAGCACGTCGAAGAGCCAATGGCAGGGCAGGGAGGGGGCTATCTCATACCTCTCCCCTTTAAAAATTCTGTACAGTAATCTCTAAAAATAAACTAAGGCAGCTTTATCAATTAGCTGGCTCAGTTTCCACTGCAGAGTTTACATAATCCTCTGAGAGTAGGCAATAGGTTCTTAAAATTTTAGTACAAAAATCATTCACGAGTTGGTTAAAAAGTTTCCATTTCCTTTTTGAAAAACCTGTTCTTATTAAAGAAGGTGGAAAAAAAACCCACATCGTGTGTAAACACCATTCTTGCATATAATCCTGCTCCAAAGAATCATGATTTGTACATTTTTTTTTTAAAAGAATCCTCCCTCATTTACATTCACAACAAACTTCCATCAGAAATTCTGCCGTGTGGTGAATAGAAAGGTCAAGTCCACGTGCGGCGCGGCGTCCTCGGATCGCATCGGCTGCCTTCCCGCACGCCCTCTCGGGGGAAGAACCACCAGCGGCACAGCAACAGCACCTCTTAGCTGTGGTGCTGGGCTTGTTGGTCGGAACCAGCGAAATGTCTGCACACATCTGGCCCGGCGAGGAGCCCGTCGTCACTGCAATCTCCACACCAGGCGGATGATGTAACGTAACAGTCGTAAGATAATCATTTGGGGGTGGCCTTCGGCTGCTGGGTAATTATTCAAAAAGACCTGAAACAACAACAGGAAAGCTTCTTAGTTTCTCAGCCCTCATGTTATTTTCGGGTGGGGAGGCCTGTCTTTAAGGGAACCACCAGTCCCACGTCGCAGCTATGGAGGGCACCCCTTTGCGAGCGCCGAGGCTTCCCAGCACGGGTCCTTCCCCTGAGACTGCGAGGCCCGAGTCTTTCCTACCTCCCACTAAGTAAGGAGCAGCATGACGACCTGCTTTACAGAAACCAAAAGAATGCTTGCAACCTCAAAGACAATCAGTTTGCTTCTGTGAAAGCACACCTATTCTTTCTACAGGCAAGGTTATCACTGGCCAGAATGGCCTCGATCTGCATCCACCTGTGTGCCGGTGCTGAGGACAGCCATCCTCCGATCCACGGGGGCTGGCGTCCCGTGGGAAGAGGTAGGGTTGGAGAGGACAGAGGAGAGGTGTGAAGTGACTGTCTCACTACCCAGGTTATTAACATTCAAATATGTTGACTCCCCCAAGGATGAATTTCTGGTAGCACTAGTTTACTTGAGAAACCAGTGATTTGGGGTAATTTGTCCTAAGAAGCTAAATCAAGTGGTGCACTGATGCGTCACGAGGCCTCTGGCTGATGGCGGGGTGGGCAGCTCTGCTATGTAAACACGGGTGGCTCAGCGCAGTGCCCACGGTCACATGCACACACAGGCGGGGTCAACCTCCGTCTCCCATCCCATGTGGGGAACAAAGAACAATTAAAATTTTTTTTTTAGAGAGAGAGAGAGAGGAGGAAGCAGGCTCCCTGCTGAGCAGAGAGCCCGATGCAGGACTCGATCCCAGGACCCTGAGATCATGACCCGAGCTGAAGGCAGAGGCTTAACCCACTGAGCCACCCAGGCGCCCCCAATTAAAATTTTTTAAAAAGGCGTCTCTGCCAGTGACCACCATATTTATGACAAGCGGAGAAACCATTAGAAAGGAAATTGCCAGATTAAAGGTCTCAGAGGTCCTCGAGTCTGTCACAGGGCCCTTCTTTGAGTTCTAGCCATCCTGGCTGTGCAAGTGAGGGGGCCATTCAGAGCAGCCAAAGGCGGCAAAGGAACACACCTGCCTCCACGCCAGGAGCGACAACCCGTTTCACGATTCAGGTCTGTAGCCCTCATTTCCTCAATGAGTCATCGACGCCGGAGACCAGCTAGCTCTCCACAAACCCCCTTCTCCCTCGGGCAGGTGAAGCTTCCAACACACCACTGTGAACCCAGGGGCCACGAGTGGGGCTGGGAATGAGTGCCCCCCGCCACACGCAAACACTGCCCGCAGACACCAGCTGCGAGCGGAGGCCCTGCCTGCGACTGTTTACACGAGCTTGCAAGCACTGGTCTGACAGGGTGGGATTGTGATAAGGCCCGGGCATTTCCCGTTCTCCTTCCATAACCAGACTGGAGGAAATCGGCTTTCTGTAAGCGATTCCTGTACAGGCGCTCCGTAACCACAGTCTGTGATTTTTATCTGTTTTACACACAAGATTGCTTTGTTTTGATTTAACTTTCAAAATTACTTTGGTTTTTCTGTGTGAGAATAATTTAGGGGAAGGTTAATTTTAGTTGAGACTAATATTAATAGGTTGAAAGAGGCTTATTCAAAATAAAACCACGACTTACTAAAATGAAGAAAGCATGCACAGGGTAAGCAATCTCTTCAAGGTGGGAAATCTTATGTCAGCCAGGTGTCACTCCCAGCCTCGGTAAGACAAGAGAATGGGGTCAAAGTGACTCCAGCAAGGGGGCAGGGCCACGTTAGGGACAGATCCCAACTGCTTCCACTCAGCTCATTTTATATTCCAGAACTGGCCGCGCCTGAGATGAGAAATCCCCCACCTACCCTTTGAGGACATCGGGTGGATGGCAGTGGCTGTGACGGTTAAGAGTTTCATCATGAGATGAGTCTTTCCAAGTTCTTTAGAGTTCTGCTTGCATCTCATGTGTAAAGCACGTGGGGGTGTTCAAAGGAAGCTGGGAGGGAGTGGGGGCCATGCAGGAAATTCTGGCAACAAGAACAACCAATCCCTGAGCAAGAAGATGCTACAACTACTCAGTTAGGAAGGACAGCGAGACGCCTACCCTCTCAGGCAGTGCGTGTGATAACAGGGCACACACTTTTTGCTTTTAAGCCAGCGAGAAACTGCTTTTGGACAACATTCAATGGAGGAAGCCATTACGACTGAATTCCAAGGCCACACCAGTCCTGAAAACCCTTGACCGTAGGCATAGCTGGCTGAAGCTGGCACAGCTCAGCGTGTACGGCCTGTTGTTCCAAAGCAGCTGCAGGACAAGCAGCTCTTGCTTCCCGCAGATTCGCTGCCTTCTAGCACCTGTAGCTGCACGCATCGGCTCATTCACGGGAGCACACGGTAGGTGCCCGGTGATGTCAGCGTGGGGCAGGAGGCACAGGCGCCGGCAAGTGAGGACGCCCAGCCGAGCCCCAGCCAACAGCTCCGAGCACACGTCAGCACAGCCAGCCCAAGATCTCAGTCCTCTGGCCTCCAGGACTGTGAAGGAACAGTTCTGTTGTTCAACACGCCCCTCCCTGTGGTACCCTGTTATGGCAGTCCTAGCAAAGGAATATACCTTTTCATGCTTAATGAACATTCCTGGTTCCTTCCCTCTTTAAGAAAACACTTCTTAGATCAGAGTTGTGTAACGCTGTTTTAAGCTAATTCATAAAAGTACTTTAGGAAGATATGTTACTGGGCTGCATTTGGATAAAGGAGATTATTTAAAATAAATATGCTACTAAGTACAAACAATTTATGCATTATAGTGATCTCTTCTGCTCACACACACACGCACGCACACACACACACACACACACGAAAAACACAAGTGCTTGAAGTGTAGGGCCCCATCCTGTTGGGTCTTTTATCTCCATGGTTTAGATCAGGAACTATATCCTTTGGGGTAATTGACTTTTATGGCCATCCCTTGGGTCCAGAAGAGGACTCCTTCAACATTCAGCTTTGTATCTCCCTCCAGGAACTAATTCTGATAGTCCATGCTCCTGTCTGGGTCAGGGGCTGCAGCCCCTAGGCCTGCTTGCACAGGGCAGGGAGTGTGCTGGGGCCTGCCTCGGAAAGCCTACATCGAACCAGGCTCGATGGGCAATTCCTGTTGTCATCAGCAGCAAGTGCAGAACAGCAATGCCCAGCCCAAGGGCCACTGTGGGTGCTACCAACAGTGACAGCAACCCCTAAGAAAGCCACATGCTGCCCTGCTCCTGGAATCAGGATTCAAGTTCCCGCTTTGCAGGCAAAGAACACCTATGCATTCCAGGAAAATGGAAGGCTTGTGCCGAGGTGGAGTCAAGATGCAAGAAAAGTGCGACAGCATCTCTTTCTATGAAGCTTACGCTCTGGTGAGGAAAAGCCATACAAATAAATGGGGTAACAGGACAACAGCAATACACAAGATAAGTGAAATGGCAGAGAAAGCAGCGCCCGCCAGAGAGGCAAACAGGGCCCCAGGACAGCCAGGGCAGGAAGGCCCAGAGCTGGGACAGGCTTCCCTGCTGGAGACTCAGGTGTGCTTCTTGGATGACCTGAGAAGTGTCCCTGGAGGCAGTGTTGAGAGCATTCAGCAGGGGATCCCCAAACAGTTCCCTTATGTCCTCACAAGAGGACATGGGCTCAACCTGGGTGGCAAGTGGGGGTGGGGCTGTGCCAAAGGAACACCCTTGACTGGGGTCTGGGCAGACTTGCAAGATGCTGGGGCCCTCTGAGCCACTGCAGCCCTGAAACACAGGACTACCTCCGCCTGCAGCAGAGCCAGGCACAGGACACAACACCAGCCTCCACAGAGGTGTCTGCACAAGGACCGCCTTCAACTTACACTTCAGAGGACCAACCAAGTGTCAGAATTCAATTATTATCATAATAGAAAATAATCCGAGCCAAACATCCTCTCCTGCCCAGTCCAGGGAAGCAAGCATGCAGATACAAGAGACCCTGAGCCCAGGCAGTCTGGGATGGTTGGCATAAGCACCGCACAACCAGAGAGCACAGCTCTGGGCCCGGCTCTGCTCTCCCACAGGCAGAGATGAGCCCAGCCTCTGAGAAGCTGCCCGAAACACACCAGGCCTTCAGACTTGGGGTGCCCTAGTCCGGGGCCCAGAAGAGTCACTCACTGCCACCACTCAACAAAATGACATACTACACACCCTCTCAGTCTTCACGAGCTGTGGGCCAGTATAGCTCTCTTCCACATTTCACAGACGAGGGGACAGATCAAGCTGGTAGAATCAAAATCAAGTCAACTCAGACTTCAGCACAAGAGCTCACCAATCCACGCTCCAAAGGCTGGTCCAAACCCCACTGGGCCGAAGGACTCAGAAAGTACAACACATATACATTTGGCATTACTCAAGGGAGCTTAAGCACAAAAACCACAGATGGGCACGGTGTAAAAAACACGAAAGGGAGATAAGAAATGTCATCAAGAGAGATTTACCCTGGGAACCAGGGCTGACGTCTACTGCCAAAGAGCCAGACTTTGGCTAAGAGCTTCCTGTCAAAGTAAGGGAAACACGGCCCGATCTTCACCATTATGCCAGAGAGCTCAAGAGCAAATTCTAAGAGACAAATGAACTATAGAACTCTGAGACACACAGCAATTTTTAAACTCACTCAAAAAACCCCTTTCTTACAGAATTTCAACACTGAATACCTAAAAGGTCCTTAACTTTTTTTCTTCCGTTTTAAAAGGATATATCTTTGAGTGGTAACATGTGAGAAGAAACAGAATTCTGGACTGTGAATTCTCTTCTCTCAATTCATTTCTCTCAACTGAGACTGACAGGGAATGTATGCCCCGTATCAGCAAACGGGGATGTGTCACCTGAGTGTCTGGTCCCCTAGAGGCCATTGTGGCATCTTCCAGGACACAGATGGGTGTTGTTGCCATAATCCAAGCTGACCAGGTGGGTGGGTGGAGGGGGCAGAGCAAACTTGAGTAATCCTGATGGAAGACCACCTCTACGCATTCATAACTTCCACCAATCTAAACAGTATTTTACACGACAAGTGACGGAGGCAGAAATCAGGAAGGAAAAGGGTCCACCACGTGGAGTATCTCTGGGAAGATGCGAGGGTCTCTCCATCTTGGCCCAGATTTTAGAGGAGGTTTGACAGCCTCCTGCTTTCAGGTGTCAGGCGGCTGCAGCAGCGCTGCCCAGATTCACTTTCTATTCATCACCACGGCAACGGGGGGATTTGCATAGCTTGTGCCTAACTCACTCTGATGTCAACACAGCTGTGGAAAAGGTGCCAGGAGCCCCTCCCCCAGATGTGATGCTCCCACAGGCTGAGAGGAAGCTCTCCCACCCACCTCTGGAGCAGCCGCTGACCTCCCCAGGAGGGGCAGTCACGGAAAAATTCCATCTGTGTAAATCTGCCTCTCCTTTGCTTTTGATGCATCATTTCAAAGAAACTATTATAGCTCAGGCTTTCTGTAGACTAAGCGCTTCCCCCGCTGACTTGCAGTCAGGCTCTGCATTCCCAGGGTTTTCTTCGGACGGCGTGGCACGGGATGCACCCCTTTCCCGGGCAGTTCTCTGACTCGCTGGCCCACGGACTGTCGCCCGGGACATGTGGCGCTGCATGGGGACCAACCGCAGAGGAGCCAGAGATAGGTGGGGGCGGGGGGGCTCCATCAGACAAAACATGAGCCCTGGAGCAAGAATACACCACTCCGAAATGCCCCAGCCCCAGAGAAGCGCTGCTGAGATGTAACGCACTGTGAGCACAGCGCCAAGCCCTCTGCTCTGGCTCAGCTGGGAGTAGGTTAGTGAAGGATGGTGAGAGCGGCTGCAGACTGTGGGCCTTGCCTCGTGTGCATCTTCATTTCCTCCTCCAGAGATTAAAAAACCCCAGACAGACCTCTCTGAAGTCCCCCTCCGGGCACCTGCACCTCCCAACAGTTCTGTGTGAATGGCCCGGGTCCTCCCCACCCACTGCGAGGCAGGCGTGCAGGTGTACCCACCTGCCACAGGCGGATGGAGTGGCAGCCGCGGGCGGTATGTATGGACACCGCCGCACCCAGGGTGATGCCCACCCAGCCATTGAAACACACCCCAGCGCCCCAGCCCTGTCTCCTGTTTGTGCACACCCAGACGCAGCACGCATCGGTAGGGCCCAACCCAGCAGGGTGCTGAACAAGTGAACCAAGTCAGCATCTGTCTCAACTCTGAAGACCAGCTGAGAAATGTTTCAGTTCTAGTGCAGACAGACCCCAGCATGACGGGCTAGCGATGATAGCAATTTCTAGCTCCGTCCCTGAATGGGTCCCTGTGACTTTCGCCACATCCCTAGGAGGCTGAGAGAAAATGGGGCGCCTAGAGGATATAATGGAGTCAGGACTCAAGGCCTCACCCCAAAGTTCTCACACCTGTCCATGAGCTCTGCTTTCCTGTAAGATCATACTTTATCCCCGAGTCATGGAATGCCCTCGTTCAGAAAATCTGCCATCCACAGTTGCCATCGGGATCAGCGGAACCTCGTGCTGTCCCGAAGGTCTCAGGGAAAAACACGAAGGGCTGAAGCCATAGGAAGGAGGACTCCTGGATCACACAGGCTCCAGTGACTCTGCGACAGGGGGCATCGGAAGGCTCTTAAAGCCACAACCCTGAGCTCCCTCCTCCAGCTGGAAAGGAAACACTCACGGAATCTTCAAACTGTGTCACAGATCAATGATGGGAACTAATTCATTTAAGCTGCTCACAACGGTTTTTGCTATGAAAACTGTCATTTTATCAACTTGTGGGCGACTCATCATCTCACGAGATGGGTCTAGTTTTAATGTACTATTTCATATGCTGATTTTTCACTATTCTTTGCTCAAACGGTAACAGAAAGTGGCTCATTTACTAAGCTTCTATGTTCAATTATTGAGGGACTCAAAGGAATGTTGTCAGAGAACACCCATCTCTGGGTTTATGTTCAGGTTATGCTATTCCCAAACAAGACAGCTACCGATTAGATCTCTCCCCCTTGTACAATACCTATAGAACAGTATCATTTATAAAACCAGGAATCAGATAGCAAAGGGAATTCACGTTCTGGGAAGGACAGCAAAGGAAGAGTTCAAGTTCATGTATCGTGTATGAAAATGCAAATGGGTGACACTTCCATTAAGCTTTTGTTTCCACCTAAACCGGTCTGTGAGCCACCTCCCTTTCCCTCTCTACTTTGTCTGGTTTGGTGCTATACTTCAGTTGGCCCACAGTTCAGTCTACTCATGCCTGCACATGCCTGGGACAGAAGAAGTAGGAAGCAAGCAGCGTAAACAAAAGATACACTGTTTCTTGGGATCAAACAATGAAAGGGTTTTCATTCACTTCTTGGCCCATCTAGTGGGTCTGACATAGCTTCACATGCAGCTGCTCAATGCAGGCCACGGCCAGGACATCCCTAAGTCACTGTCAACCAAGAGAAGTCTACCTGTGCACAGAGCAACATATGCTGGACATCCTGACTACAAGGCCGGGGGGAGGCCACCAAAGGTAAACGATGGCAGCCTTGGTAATGGGGAAGAGGGGGAGGCAGATGTGAGGTAGAAGATGGGTCTAATTACCCCAAGAGCACATGTTCCAATGTTCTGAAGGGCCCAGCACATGCTCCACAGATGGGCCTGCACCCTTGGCCCACGGCTAAGAATCCCATCCAAGTGGACCATCCCCTTAGAATGGGCATGCCCCACCACTCAGCTGAATGTGAGCCACTCACCCTCTTCATAAAGCTCAAAACAGAGATCTAGCTTCTCTGAGAAATCTTCTTCCCTACAAGTCCTCTGACTTCCACTCTCCCCAGCAATCCTTGAGCCCGGACACAGGGGTGGGGTGCAGAGTGGGGCTGGAAAAGTCACAGCACCATGTGGGTATAGGCCATTCAGCAACAGATGCCTTCTGAAAGCTCCACCACCTCCACAGGCCCTTGGATTTTGTCCTGGAGCACGTTCTAGATGAGGCCCTTTAATGCTCAATTGACAGGAGAAAATGCACCAGGAGCCTACCACTGGTCAGATCTGTGACAATCTGAGGATCAAAGTAACTACCCAGGATAATAATGTAGAGTAACCTACTGAATTAAACAGGGACCCAGGAATATAGGCTGATGAACGGGATAAAAATATAATGGGGAAAGGAAGTTGTTCATCCTCTACACACACCTCCTTCCCATTACAAATGGAAATGTGCTGGCTTTAGACTGGAAGGTGCCAGCTTTGACCAGAGTCAGCATTGCCAGTGAGAGGGCCAACGGACTCCCGGCTGGGGAGCCAATGGGAGAGGACACAATGTCGCCCCTGCCGTACTCCTGCCCAGAACACACAACTGGAATCTTATCCCAAGGAGACAACAGACAAATCAAATCAAATTCAGGGAGAATCCATAAAATATCTGTCCTGACCCTTCAAAAATGTTAGGGTCACAGAGACGGAGGAATAGTTCCAAATCAATGGCATCAAAGCGATGAGACAACTAAGTCTAATGCATGACTTTAAACTGGATCCTGGGCCAGAAAAAAAAAATAATTTTTTTTTTGTTACTATAAAGGACATTTTTGGCACAACTGGTAAAGTTTGGATGAAGTCCACAGATTACATAACAGTACTGTCACACTGCTAATTTCCTGATTTTGAGAATTACACTGCGGGTATGTAAGAGAATACTCTTATTCTTAGGAAACACACATTGATGGATTTGAGGGCGAAAGAACATCACACCTAGCATTTATTCCCAGAGTCCAGAAAACAACACGTGCACAGGTATAAAAGGGGGAGAACATTAAAGCAGATGCGGCGACACGGGAACGGTGGGGAACTCGGGTGGCAGATAGAAGGGGATTCTTTGTACCATTCTTGTGACTTTTAGATGGGAAGTCTGAAATTATTTCAAAACAAAAAGTTACAAAAATACATCAGACTCGGAGCGGTCAAACTTACCAGACAGAGGGGGATACGGGTCGCTCTGCCCTGGCGGGGTTGTTTGGGGGCAAGTACACGGAGTCACAAAAGAAAAGGGGAACATGCACTGGGACTTTGCGCTCACCTGTGCCTCTCACACCTCCTCCTTCAAGGATTCAGACTCCACAGCTCCGTTTCATATGCTTCCCCACTGCCCTTAAGTGGACTGAACACATGACAACTACACGACACCTTCCTCTATTGCTCTAACTGAAAAAATGGGAAAATATCCTGTCAGGCTTCGCAAGGCTCATGGCAGTAAAAGACCAACACTTTAGAAAAGGTACTGTAATAGTATTAAGCAAATAAAGACACTCAATATTTAAAATGCTAAAAATCCATTAAAAAGCAACCATTATAAAGCAAGGTGGGGCTGTGCACCACTCACCAAGAAGTGACTCCCCTCTGTGAGATAGCAGGTGACTTGAATGTGTGACTTTCCACTACGGCCTCCCATTTCCCCCCCAGATTTCTACCCCCAATGAATGGACACTATAGACTCTGGATTACTTTTAACCAACAATATCAAGAGGCTTCTGTCGCTCTGGGGGTCACCACATCCCTATCCAGAGTCTGGTGTTTTGAACTGGCAATTCAAAAAATCTGGGGAATATGTTTGCCTTCATTATAGAAAAATCAGGTCATAACCTAGAGTCTGTTTTTATGCCTCCCCCAATATTCCCAGTCTTAGAAAGCTAGAGTCCCTTAAATTATTAGTGACTGCATTTTGACATTGGTTCATTTTTTTTTTCAGAGATGCAAAATAAGGTTTACAACCAGAAAACAGTGTGTATTGCAATGAAATTAACTTATATTTATTTTACCAAAAGCACTGAGAACAAACAGGTTGCACATCTCATTTGAACAGATAGGGCCATGTTCAATATCCTCTTAAACATTAAACTGTGAAGTAGCCCTGGAAGAGGAGGAGGGGAGAAAGGACATAACCTGCCAGACACTGCTTCTCTCACCTCCCATGGACAGACAAGGTAATGAAAACAACCCCACAAGCCTGTGTCTCATTTGCATGTGACTAGAAGCGTCCACCTCTTTGGCCTATGCTGTGCGCCCACCCCCATGCCACGGCTGGCCCAGGTGTCTTATCACTGACCACACAGGCCACCTCCATGGTGTCCATCTGGACAGGCCCAGGGCGAAAACATCATGGAGTCACTGACACCCTGTGTAAAGTTTAAAGAGAAACTTACACATAATATCATTACAAGACCTCAAGCTCTGTGGCCAAAGGTTCTGATCTAGTCCCTTTAAGTAGAGCTGTGTGGGTTCTCGTCGGTTTCCAGAGCTTCTGGACTCTAAAGGCACCAGGGCCCAATAGCCACCTCTCTCTTGGGCAGCCCCATCCATGTCAGACCTGGCCTAAGGACGTCTGTGAACTCCTTCAAGATGGAGAAGGAGGCAGACCCAGCACGTTGGTCAATTTGCTGCTTAGGCTCATCATGAAAGGCCACTCCGCCATCTTTTCCTGCTGAATTATGGTCATGTCCCCCAGAATCAGCCTCCCCACCCCAGCATGAGGTCATCATGAATGCACTGGGGCCCTGCTTCTGGCCAGTCTCTCCTGGCCCAGCAAGAGGGTCAAGTCCAGTCACACACACAGGAACACCAAAATCCCTTCAGGAAAACCAAGGCAAAGGAGCTGGGGTCGGGGGAAGTGTAACTCTAGTGGGAAATGATGAAACAATCAACCTTGCAAAAACAATTGCCATTTCTGAGCTAGGCTGAGAAGGAATTTATACACCATAAACGGCAGAGGCAGGATGCTGGATATTCTTGCCAGCTAAAGATGGCCACATTAAGAGATTCTTAAACCCATTCATCAATGTGACAGTTCTCATTTAATGATAGAATTGTACTATAGCACATTTCCCATCAAACACACACACATACACACACACACCCACGTGTGTGCATGCACGCACAAACACACACAAATACACCCATAGGAAGGTATGAGGAGGATCCAACGGGAGTTTTCAGAGCACCCCTGGCTCCTTTACAGGAACCCTATACTGAAGGACTAAATGAGGGACCCTCTGCAAATGGGAGGATGTTTCCATGTGTATAAAAAAGCCTGAAAGGCATTACATAGACAAGAAAGCAAGAATGACTCAAAGCAATTAACAGGTAACATCCACTTAACTAAGTGACACTTAGCTAAGAAAGAGACCGATGTTTAGAGCAGAACGCAAATACTGGGGTATTCTAAGCATGACCTCTCCTTCCAGAAGAAAAAAAAGGTAAAAAAAAAAAAAATCTTGAAGGGATACTTATATGAAGCTGTAACATTCAGAAAAAAGGAGCCACAAGCCCAGTGGCACAGTAAGAAACAATGGTAGTAACAATTATAGCTTTTTCTACAAAATAAGACGTGTCTTCTTTTTGGATAAATCAATAGGAATATCCTCACACTTGGTTGTTTGGAAAAATGTAAACCAGCCAAAATTATATTGAATCTTTGCTAGTGTGCCCTTTCCAGGAAGTACTCACATATGCTCATAAGAGCCCAAACTCCCAGAGCTGAAGCCCACACGTTTGGAAGTTTTCCATGAGCAAAAGGTGTTCATGTGGTAATGGCTACTGCCAATGGGCAAAATCAAAATATACTATGTCTATAGAAGAAGACATAGGGTTTTTTTTTTTTTTGGTTTTCTTTAATCAACAGCATGCCTTACAATGTAAGTGGCAGTCAATTAGGGGTATAACATTTTTATGTCCCAGGTCCCAGACCCCTGGTTAATGGTCTGCTGACAGCACTATGGACTGCAGGGGTGGCTCTCCTGCTCTGAGGGGTCACCCGTCAAACTCCAGGGGCGCCGTTATAGGACTACTGCGGGCATCACGCCCTCTGGCTGAGTAAAGATGGATGGTTTAATAAGTCTTTACCTCTGATCCCAATGGCCCAAAGGGAATGCAGAAATCCTCCCTACGGATTGAAAACTATGTTACTGTTTATGTGGGAATATGTCAAAGCAGAGCCATAATGCCTTTCTTAGCACAGATGCTTTAAGGTCTGTGCTCATGAAATGCCTGTGCCACCTTATACCATATTCTATTTAGTTACCAGGACTTGAATTCATCCATAAAACATTTTCAAATGGAGAACGGAAAAGGAGAAACAATGGTGGGTCAAACACAGGCAATAGCTCACATTTCCAAAGTAAGTGCAGAATTATTACTAGTCACCTTGGGGGGGGGGACAATTGTGGGGAGGGAGAGGGTGTGAGGAGAAGGAGTAAATAAAACATCATTACCCTCCTTGGGTAATATGCATTAAACTCGTCTCCAATACGCCGCAACTCCTGCGCAATCCACATCTCCGGGCGCATATCTGCAGGTACAGCCTGAGACTGCCTCATGGAAGCTGCATCAGAACAAACAGAACAAAATCACATTGTTTTCCATAGATCATTTAGCATGTTCTAGAAGCAAGCCCATTTCACACACTCTGCTTTGCTTTTAGATTCTCCCTAACTTCAGGACTGTGCACGACGTAATGGTGAGGAGGTCTACTACCTCAGTTTGGTTAAAGAGTAATGGAAAAAGGACTGATTTTTTTCAAAACCAGAGACTCGGAACTATAAAATCTAAAAATATTCTGGCCAATGAATGGGCATGCTTCCATCTCAAGTCAAACTAACACAAAAGTGGTATAATAAAAATGACACCCTCCCCCGCAAAATCATACTTGAAACACAAAGGAGAACATAAAAAAATCTAGGTTGTTGGTCAAGTAACTACACCTTAATTCAAGGTAGAATTCCTAAGGAAATGTCAAACATCACACAGGAACAGGGATGAAGTGGTGGTCCTATTTCAATCTATAGAGTAAGGGAAAACCTGAGAACAGCAAGCTACCTGAATGAGCTCGTTTCTATGGCAGCAGGTGCAGTGACCTCGTCCTTACAAGTGCTACCCCATGCCCAAATTAAAGGCATAACTGTGAGTTCTGTCTCAGTATTAATGCAGCCCATAAAGGTGGGTTCAAGTCTGCAAACCCCACACGGGGAGAGGAAACGTTCTGGGTAAAGGAGCAAAGGCATATTTGAAAGAAGAAAAAAGAGGGTGGTTTGCCTTTTCATTAAGCTGTCACTAACATTCACACCCAGTCCCCCCATCCATTTGTTGATGAAAAGCCATGTGAAAGGGGGCAAAATAGGAGTCATCAAAATACCCCAAAAGGCACCGGGAAGATGGCATTCTCCATACTCCAGAATGAACAGTCCAGCATTGCAGGCATAGGAAAAGAGATGAGATTCTTGGGCCTGTGACTTGTTAACTCACTGGTAGCAAGGACACGCTGTAGTCACAATTAGACACACAGGGTATGTTCCGACCACAGCAAAATATTTAAAAACCTGAAATGATCATATTTTGCAATCCTAGACATATGGCTTTCTGTTTTACATTTTTGTAAAAATATTTTGTATGTGGGGTTTCTGAATTTTATGGTTGTAAGTAAATCTGACGTTGATTCATAGCTCTATAAAAGCACTTAAAGGGCACTCTGAAAAAAAAAAAGTTTTTATGAAGTCTTCTCAAAACTCTTGTCCCATCTTCTTTGTCCCCCAACCCCTACCCAAGGGAATCCAACAATGATGCCCACAAAAAGGGAGTGTCTGAGAGAGGGTGGGCATGGTGTGTGTGTGTGTACACACGTGTGTACACGCGAAGAATGTACATGGGTGCTCTCCAGAATTATCTGTGCTCTGTAAGCCAAAGGGAAGAAGGTCCCTAAAGAAAGCCCTAGGAGAGAACGTGAAGGCGGACCACAGAGAAACGTCTAGGATAAGCCCCTGAATACACCCCCAACCACATAAAAAATTATTCTGGCTATATCTTTGCCACACGGTTTTATCATTATTCTGTAAAAGCCTATTAAAATTAAATTTTAATGGCCTAAACTGGCAAGAAACAGAATTTCAGGGTAGATGTGATGCCAGGTGGTGATATAATAGCTCACTTCCTCCTCTTGGGTTTACAGCGCTTTGGTCTGTCAGAGGTGCCGGATCATTACTATTCCTTCATACCATCAGCAATCAAGTGGTTTTCCCGCCAACTTTAGATGCCATTAAAAAAAGTCGACTCACCCCTGAGAGAAAGGAAAGCTCTTTTCTTAGAATGCCTACTACACCTCAGAGCCTGAAGGTTTGGTGCGAGTCATTGCATGCCATTCTGCTCTCCCAGCCTGCAGGGACACAGCTGCCCCATCCACAGGTGACCAGACTAGCAAGCAGGACACCATGTGGCCGCCTCACAGCTACCGTCACACGCTTCTCCTGGGTCTCAGAGCCCCCACTTGTTTGTCACTACGTAAGGCTCTCTCGAAGAGTAATCTGCTCTCAGGGGCGCAGCATGTGACTCCGGATCTCGGGGTTGTGAGTTCAAGCCCCACGTTGTGCATACAATTTACTTAAAAACAAAATAAAATTAAAATAATAAAAAAGGGTAATCTGCTTTTAATCCTAGAGTCAGAAATGAAAAAAATACCAATTATCCAAAAAAAAAAAAAATGTGTGAACTATAGATAGCGTGTCTTATAAAGATGGTAAGACAGGCGAAAAACACCTGGAAAGTTACCCAGTGTTTAACCAATCAAGACATTCACTAATATACCCAACAACTGCAAATGCCCCTGTGCCAGACACTATTCTAGGAGGTGCTCTGGGTACAGCAACCACACAGGACAAGCCCTGCTCCAGTGGAGCTGACAACCTTGTGGATTAAATTTCGACACTTAAATGTGAAGTTTCTCTGGACAAGACACTTAGAAGAAAACTTGATTATCTGTTATAACACGAAACAAAAATAACTCCCGCAGTCAATTTCCCCCAACCCGGAGATGAAGCCTACTGCCTTCTCCTTCACACCCTTACTTTACTTACTCTGTGTGTGGTTTGGAAGGTTCTGCCTGGCTTATACCTGGGCTGGTAACCATCAAAGGGGTCAGTCTGTGTCAGAAGTCAGTTTATCATCCGACTAGCTAGTGAACCCATCAACCTAGCCAGCAGCTAAAAAGGAAATATGGAACCTTGGTGGCCAAACCCAACGTGTTCTCAGAAGTAAGTGCTCTGCTGTATTTTGGGAAAGGAGGCAAAGGAGTTTCTTCTCTAAGTGTTTCTTCTCTAGGTAAGAACACTTTGGTAGCTTAAATAAATGTACAGACACAAACATACCCACAAAGTCTGTGGCAGTGAGACACAGGGTGGGAGTGTCTGTGGGAGGCCCAGGAGGCCGCCCGCTCTCGGGTTTCCTAGGCAACTCTGGTGCAGATGCTCCACAGCCCAGACCCCGAGAAGACTGAGCAAGGCACCTTGGGGACGGCCTGGAGTTTTAAGGAACCCAAGATAATGAATCAGACCCATTTAAGCAGACACTGACTGGTCAGAACAACAGATCAGAGCTCTCTAACTGTACTTAGGTGTATTTTTGTTTAAGCTGACCTAGACCAGTAACAACACCATCTAATCCAATAACAACACTAGAAATTAACTTTTGCCAAGGAGACTGATCTGCCTGGACTATTCTAATACAGCACGAGTCACCATTTGGCTTTTGAAGAAACTGGGGGTTTTTGGTCTTGTTCCCTGAACTCTATAAAGCTAAAATGACTATCATTCATCCTGCAATAAAACCTACCTAACATGTACACAGAGTAGACAGCTTATTTAAGACAAAAATTCTATTCTGAATATCCTAAAGGGCATCCCATTCCTGTATTTTAAAAGGGTAGTCTTAATCTCAGTATAGTGAGTTTTTCAACATAAATTTCAAATATTATTTCCAAAGTGACAAAAATATCTTCTCTTTTGGGGGTGGGGGAAGGTTTTCTTAACCTCATCGCTAGTTTAATCTTAGTGACTGTCCTACTTGGCCTCATGTCACACAAGAACCCACCAGAACAAAAGACTGGGGTCAGGCTGACCCTAGAGAATGAGTCTGTCGGCCCCATGGTAGTGCTGGTCAAAGCTCAAAGTCATTTGCTTAATTCCCAGAGTGTGAACCCCCACAACAGTGAAGGATGCAGGGTATGGTCTTCTAAAAGATGCACCTGAAGCAGGTGGGGCTCAGGGGCAGGGAATATTCAAAGCCGATCTACCCTCACGGTCATAATTCTACCCAGATAGATACTGACCTGACTACACCCATTATAATAACATAGTCCACCTATCAAAAATATAACTTACATTTACATTTCTCGTCTGTAAGTATCAAGCACAAATATTCAACTCTCTATCCACAATATGTTTCACAATCATGAATGTGGATACCTCATCAATAAAATGGGTCTGTACTTGAAACAGAAACTCTTATTACTAGTCAAGAAGATAAAAAATTTAGCTGATAAGGCAATTCTACATGCACATAAAAAATTCTCCAAAGGAAAAATTCTGGTGAGATGTATTTTGCCCATTAAAAAATGTAATTTCCCCATTTAAGAAATCAGGTCACTCTGTGAACCTGACACTAACACTTAGGGGGTTAAAAACTAGAATAAAATATATACTGATCTAAATGTAAAGCTACCCTGAAGCAGTAACCTAAAGCTCACCAAAGGCCAGCTCGTATCCTACAAGCACCAGACTGGCCTGGGGGAACCTGCTAGGTCCAGATTTTCTAACCAAAGCCACGAATCAAAAATAATGCTACTGTGTGGGACACAGGCAATTCTGTCAAAAGTGTGAAATGTCTGCTGAATTTTCATCAAAACTCTTAGAAACAATCTTTTGAAATCCAGAATTTACTGTACCATTATTTCTTACAGAAAAAATACTGAGGTCTAATTAATCCATTTTTCTATACCAGTGTTGGGGGAGTGGGGAGGGAAGGAAAGGAGGACTTTTTTTTTTTTTTTTTTAAGGATTTTATTTATTTGACAGACAGAGATCACAAGTAGGCAGAGAGGCAGGCAGAGGGGGGAAGTAGGCTCCCTGCTGAGCAGAGAGCCCAATGCGGGGCTCGATCCCAGGACCCTGAGATCATGACCTGAGCCGAAGGCAAAGGACATTTTTTAATGTCAAAGAACTCTGAGTTATGCAAAGACATGTGGTATTTAATTAACAGACTGTTCTGGTTCCACTACAGAACATTTTCCAACCCATATGGTAATTTCAAATCTTAGACGCTTAGCAATTGAAAAAATTAATGTCGTGGTTAAGTGGCCAATAGTGAAATCAGGCTGGGGCTTTCAGAAAGGGCTTTCTGTAGCACCATCAGCTAAGGTGGGAAAATGGAAAAAAATAAAAACAAAAACCCAAGGTTGTCAATTCATAATGAGCTCGACATCAGCCAAACCAAACCTTCTGATTTTTCCTGAACACTCACCTGCCTCCAGCCACTGTTACCAACAGCAGGTATTAAAGGGACAAAGGTCCCATCACAGCACCACTGCCACTGTTTCCACACCCAGCTGTTCTGCTCTGTGAGGATGCGGAGAAACACCCCTGTGTGGGGCATGTGTGTGTGCTGGGGGTACTGCGTCCTACACATGGGCTCATTCTGAGCAACAGGATTGGTGCAGCTCTCACTTCCAAGGGGCAGCCACTATTCCAGTTCCCGGTGGGTCCCTACTAGCATTTCAAGTGCAGAACGAGAAACCAAATTAAAATTCACAGAAATATATCACACTGTTCTGTTTTCAGATGTTCAGTAATCCACAAATACTTAGGCAGAATCAAGATTAGATTTTAAAGTAGTCAGCATGAATTAAGCTTAGAATATGTATCCAACTCAGAGCCGAGGAAGGATTTCTCAGACTCTGAACAGATATATAATGTATGACTTTGAAGACAAGATGGTTTTTTATTTTCAACACACAGCGGATCATACTTAGACAAGCACATATTTTGCCTGGCACTTACCAGGGGCTGTGGCGGCCCCTCTTCTCAGTGTCTCAGGGTCATCCATTTTTATTCCCTGAAAAGAGTCTTAATTTAACCCAAAACCATAAGGACCCTGTAAAGGACCATTTCTCTGTTGGCTCTGAAACCAGTGCCAAACCACTTCCAAAAGAGAATTCCAAAAATGTTCAGAAGAAATACCGCCTTTGCAGGTGACGTTCTTAAGCGCGACATTCATTTGGGAAAAAAAAATTCTGGGATGTCAACTCAATTTGATAGTTTCCTCATTTAAGTGAGTATCTTCAGAAATATCTTTATCAACTCAGCTACCCACAAGCTTACCAGAGGAAAAAGAACATAGCCAGCAGGCCTGCTAAATGATCAGGCCCACATGCCCCAGTTAGCCATAGAGGAAAGAGCGACTGCCACTCTAGTAAGTTTCACTGCAGAAGATGCTATCAGAATTACCTTTAGAAACTCCAACGGTTCTCAGAAATGAGCCAGAGCCCAATCTCACTGTGTGAACCCCCCATCTGTTTCTCCCTTGCATCATTTTATTTGTTGATAAATCTTGTGTCAGTTGCACCGGGCCCCTGGAGGATCATGACAGCAATGAGAAATAAAACACAGTGATCGCAACATCAGTGCTCAGAAAGTCCCTCCATCTGTTTTCCCCTGGTACACACTGGTGTCAAGCCTGGGCGGTTGTGTGAATTTAAGACCGTACTTTACAAACAGCTGCTCGGAGACAGCACCACCACAAATAATGAAATTCAGGAGAGGAAGCCAGTGTTTTATACTTACTCCTTTCAGTGTGTGTTCCCCATGCTTTTATGTAGCCTTGAGTAAGAAAGTCAAACAAGCTGCTTTGATCCACTTCCAGGCTGACCATTTGGAAACTGCCAGTAAACCACCGCTGTGAAGCTGGACAGAAGTCTGGAGACCAGCATGCATCATCTCTCCCCTTCCACCATTATGCTTCTCACAGGGAAATTCGAATCTAAGGCATTAAGACCAATGTGCTTTGATGCCTCTTCTCTCACTGACTGTTGAACATCAGAAGACCTACTTACCCATTTCACCTGAGCTGCGACCCCCCCAACACGTGTTCCCAACTTTACTAGAAGCCAGTGACATGCCAGCAGCAAACCCAGTCTGAGTTTTTAGGGCTCTGTCCAAAGACATACCTGCCAGTGCTCAATGAGAGCAGATGTCCAGGATCTCAGGCAGGTGGGAGACCTGGCACAGGGGCCACCAGAGGCTGCGTCACCTGGCCTCGATGCCCACTGCCCAGTGGGTGGCCTGCTTTTTCCCGAGGCAGCGAGGTCCTCACTGAAGAGCATTAGCTGCTACAAAGTGTTCCCTCATAGGAAGTGGAAATGTCCCCCCTTCCCACTCCCACCCCAATCTTGCTTCTGTCCCCTGGGCCTAGAAAGACAATCTATGGTCCCTCGCCATTATTATCTTCTCTTTTTTCTTTCTCTTTTCTAAGTAGGCTCCAATGTTCAGTGTGGAGCCCAATGTGGGGCCCAAACTCAAGACCCTGATATCAAGACTTGAGCTGAGATCAAGCATCGGGTGCTTACCCGAACGAGCCACCCCGGTGCCCCTCACCTTTCTTTAATTAAGGAAGCTGCCACCACGTGCCCCAAACCTGGTCCTGAACCAGTTCCTTCCCCGAGCGTTCTCTGGCGAGCAGTGGGAAGACCCAGCACCACCACCCCGGTCCCCCTTGGCGTGCTCCATAAATGGGCTGACAGAAGAGCGTCGGCGGTCTGCACTAGGTCTGATGGGAGCCGGACACGGGATGCAACTGCTGCTCTTTGCTTTCCCTACACTGAGCAGAGCCGCACCCAGTCTCTCAGACAGCTGCAGCTCCATTCTCTAGTCTTACATTCCGCTCAGAGGATTACAGGGGATTTGACTGTGCCATCTTATTTCAAAAAGCACTCTGAGCTTGCTTTAGGACAGAGACATGAACCCTATGTCCCTTCCACTGACAGTGTAGGCCATCTCCTATCCAGACGGTTTACTCTACCATTTACTCCATCACAACCACAAAGAAAGAAGTGCTCTTTGGAGATCTTTTAAAAGTAAATGCACGACTCCGTACATTAACTCACGTAAGACCATTCCTTAAGAATACAGTGTTAAAAGACTTGAAGTTTCTACCTTTTGGGAACTTGTAATGTTATATCTAGCTAAAAATTGGGGAGGAAATTAAAATTTAAACCACAAATATAAAAATTCCTGACTACAGAGTAAGTGTGGCTTCCTTTATGAAACGTAACACTGGCAGCAGGAAACAGGTGACAAAAATCTCTTCTAATTCAAATTAAGGCCTTAAAATTACTGTATTTCATCTCCGTGGTAGTGAAGACCAAGACTTGGAGCAAAAACAGAGTCCCAAGAAGCACATCTTGAGCAGTTTTTCTTTTCTTTAATTATTTTTATAAAGATTTTTATTTATTTGACACAGAGAGAGAGCCCAAGCAGGGGGAGCGGCAGGCAGAGGGAGAAGCAGGCTCCCTGATGAGCAGAGAGCCCAATGTGGGACTCGTCCTGGGATCATGACCTGAGCCAAAAGCAGATGCTTAACCAATTGAGCCACCCAGGCACCCCTTAAGCAGTTTTAAATCTAAACACGCACAGTTGGAATTTATAACTGCCATCCACCAAGTGAAGCACCAACCCGTTAGCACAGATGTGTGGGCAGTGGTAACACACCAGAAGTCTGAGGTGTGTTGAAAGCTTCTCCCTTACAATAAACTCAGGAAAGGCATCTGCCTCTTTTTACTGCACATCATATGAGAAAACAAGAGACAAACTTGACACCTCAATTCCAGACAGTCTTTGGTGTAATCACAAAGATGTAATCGTTGTGCTTGGACACTTAATGGTTTATGTATCTGTCCTTAGCAGACTGACTTGGGCTGGGTGACTCCTCCCTAGAAAACTCACGAAGCTTGTGCGACCTGATTGAGCACAAGCACGTTTAGGCTGAAAATATGTGTCCCACCTCTAAGGGACACAGGTGAACACATGTCCCGCATGCCTTTTGTAGGGAACACAATAATAAATAGAATGTTACAAGAACTAAATGTGGCATATGAAATAAGGACATTGGAAGGCTCAAGCCAGTGGAACACTGGCGTGGTACATACATAGTGTGTGGTCAATGAGAAACATGGGTTGAGCCTCAAGTTCCTTCATCCACTGACCAGCCTGTACTCATGTTCAGGACACTACATAACCTTTGCGTAACTCAGCAATTACAGGGGCGAAGGCCAGGTGTTGCCTGTAAACCACACAATTGTTAAGTAAGAAACTGCTACATTCTTCCACAAGGAAAAAGCAAGGAAGTTAGGGTCACCACTGGCGCAAGTCCAAGCGTAAGTTATGTGGGATTCTGTGCTGAAAGACCATGAGGTCTGGTGGTTTTGAAGGTCTTTTATCTGTTTTGGTTTACACATGCTTCTTCCTCCTCCCCAGTACCCATGACCCCTCCAGGGTACACACCGCTGCTGGCCCAGCTCTGATGCCTCATGGGTTCATAAACTGGGCAAAATGACTTGGCTATCCCTACACTTAGAAACCATCTGTGCAATACAGATTCACCTGGGGTTACTGTAATTCAGCACAAACCCCACCCCTGCCCTCTCTATTCCTCTGACCACTACTGAATGGCTACAACACCCTTCTCCATCAGAAGAGGACATTCGTGTCTCACCAGGTTGAGGGATGAGCCCCAGGGGCTGTAATAGGTCAGTGGAGGGATCAAAACTAGACTGGGTCACCTTCTGTAACTTTCCACTCCTGTATTTTATGACATAATATCAGTAAAATGGACTACAGAGAAAACAAAGCTGGTATATAGACTACAGCAGGCTTTCCTTACCGAGAACACACAGTTCCAAGTTTCAAATAAGCACAGGGGGAAAATTCAAGTGAAAAAAGGAGTCATGGGCATTCATAAGCTGCATTAAATATTACTTGAATCCTCATTAAATCTACAAATATTTGGGCTCCTGCCATTACGCACCAAACTGTTTTCTTCTTAAGTTGGTAAGTTGTTTTGACCAGTTTTAGTAGAAGTTATGCTCAGGGGTAAGTAATACTGAGGTCTAATTACAAATATATACCAACATAGCATATATCCAGAATTCATTTGTAGATTAGTTTGTGTTAAAAAATTTCTCAAGAGGGGCACCTGGTTGGCTCAGTCGATTGAGTGTCTCACTCCCTGCCTGTCTTCCCCTCTTGCTCCCAAATAAATAAATAAATAAAATCTTAAAAAAAAATTTTTTCCTTCAGAAATGAAAAAAACCAGAAAAAAAACCCCACAAGAAATCTATTAGTCTGTCCTCTGACACATCTGTTCCATAAAAAAGTAACTCTCAATAAACTAAGGTTGAGCAGCTCAACTTGCCTCATACACCTGCACATGCACATTTGTAAGAATTTGTAGATCCTTTCTGCTTAAGCCAGCTTCTTCTAAAAAGTCTCTGATTACTCAGTAAATCTATAAATTGGTTCTATCAAAACATTTAACTACAAGGAATATGAAGAATGCTCTGGTCCAGGAACGTGACATATGCCGGGGGGGGGGGGGAGTTCCCAGAGCAACTCACAGAGTTGAGAATCATTACACTGAAACTGTTTTAATTTAAATCCTTCTCAGACTGAAATGACTGCTCCCTTTGTTTTACAAAATTCTAGCTTTGAAACCACTTTCACTCATAAAGAAGGTCAGCAAAGCCCAAATTAAAGCAAGTCATCAGTGCCAAAGGCCTGAGTTCCCACCTCCAACATCAGATGTGCCCTCAACCCATTTCCAAATCCTGGAGTTTTGCTTCTCGAAGGGACATAACATCCCAGCTCTCAGGGCTGCAGACACAATCCACGTGGTCAGCTGGCCTGTGTCATCCCTGAGTGAAGATGCTGAAGGGGAGACACGCTCAGGCTGCAGCTCGAGCACAGACCCCAGCCTCATGCAGGCCTGTGGGCACACGCAGCCCGGGCACACACACAACAGGGAACGAACCGGGAACTGCCCGCCAGCAGCTCTTCTCAGGGGCTGCTTCCCACCATGGCTGTCTGGCTGAGCTGTAGCTACAAACCACAGGGATCTGCTCCAGGGCAGAGAACAGAGGAAATACAAAGTCAGTCTGGCTTTTCCAAAAGACACCAGGGATACCAACTCATTCTAATAAATACTGAAAACCACAATGGCACGGGCTCTTACAAACGGGGCTTAAACTTGTCCACGAGGGAAATGCTGTTTGTAGTGTTGGCATCAGTCACCTCATAGCACGTGAAGAAAAAGTTCCCAAGAAGCATTCATGAGTCTCTCATTCAGAAATAAAACCCAAAATTTAACAGATGGCTAAAAGAGCATAACCTCCCTCAAAAGGGGGGGCTGTTTTAAAATTCTTCATTCTATTCAGGCAACGAATATTTCTAATGCTAAAACAGAAAGCAAAATATCTCATTTCAAAAAAGGGGGCTTAATATTTGACTGCAGGAAAACGTAAGTTAGCCTGTGTCTTGTGTCTCAGGACCATTCTTTCTCCAAATATACATGCTGAACTCTAGTCAAGTTTCTGCCAAGAGCAATGGGCCATCTCTCACAGGTGTCCCTGACATGGGCCCAGCTCAGACACAGTGCGGTTTCCAGATGTCTCTCCATGGTCCAAAGACTTGCCAAAGAAGCCAAGGTTCTTTTCAGGGTGATATGCAAGTTCATGGGTAGGTTAGGGGTGATTCAGACCTCCCCTCCCCACTCCCATCATGTCAATTACTAGAAAAGACTTTTTTTGCATGTTTGTTCTGGGAGCTAGGGGAGTCAGAATTATAGTAGCATTTCCAGATGAATTCACTTCCCTGTGAGTTTCCTGCACTCCTGAAACAGCTCCTTTCCATAGAAAGCAGGAGAGAACATTCATTACGGTTACACTTACTGAAAACCCATGGCTACAACAGGTTGTTGAGGAGCAAGGAGAAATTAGCAACTGAGTTCCCACCAGATGCTTACTATTTTTTAAAAATTTTTATTTATTTATTTGATGAGCAGAGAGGGGCAGAGGGAGAAGCAGACTCCCCACTGATCAGGGAGCCCAATATGGGCCTCGATCCCAGGACCCTGATATCATGACCTGAACTAAAGGCAGACACTTAACCAACTGAGACACCCAGGAATCCCTCAACAGATGCTTTCTCCTAGCTTACGTGGAAGTTCCCAGAACCCAAAGGTAAGCACTTCTGTTTTCATTTGATGGATGAGAAAACACTTAGACTAGCAGGTCTGCCCAGGTCCCTCGGTGGGTCTGAAGAACAGCTGGGATTCCACCCAGGTCCTGTCCCAGACCTACACACAGCCCAGCAGAGAACACAGTAGTAGCCCATCCGTGTCAGAACAATCTGTAACCCCACTGAATGGAGATGTTTCACAATAAAATACTCATTTTGCTAAATAAAAAGCAGACCCCAGTAGAGTATATTAGGGGTCTGCATCAGCAAATGTCCATCAGCAAATAGTTCTGGTAATGGGCTACAAGCTTGATCTTCGAGATGAAATACTTTAAAAAAAAAAAAAAAGATTTTATTTATTTGAGAGAAAGAGAGAGCACCAGTGGGTGGGGGGAGTGGGAGAGGGAGTAGCAGGTTCCCCGCTGAGCTGGTAGCCCAATGCAGGGCTCAATCCCAGGACCCCGAGATCATGACTTGAACCAAAGGCAAACATTTAACCGAATGAGCTACCCAGGTGCCCATTCCAGATAAAATCTTTACCAACATAAGGGGCATGACACTTAATACTGAACCATACATGTAAGATGTACATGTCACAGTGACAAGCTGTTGAGTATGTTAAAATGAAGATTAAAATTGAAAGAAAATTTGACATGTATTATGTATTAGATTTATTCTATTATAAATGCTAGTTATGATTCTGCAAACACAAAAAGGCACATAGGTAAGACTATTTGAAACTTGAATGCAAAATAATTTGCTTTTAGCCTTTTGATATATTGTCCTTCTAATCTTTGTTACATTTAACAAACTTTGTAAACTTCTTGAATACCAATGTTTTTGCCTCCCATAAACTCGTGCATTGGGCCTACTCTCCAGTGTGATGGTATTAGGACATGGGGCCTGTAGGAGGTGACTAGAGCACCAGTGTGGAGCCTTCACAAATGGGACCAGTGCCTTTGTAAGAGGTCTCTCTCCATCACGTGAGGACACAGTGAGAAGGCAGTGATGTCTAAGTTTAGGAAGAGGGCCCTCCCCAGAACCTGGACATGTTCAGCACTCTAATCTCAGACTTCCAGCTTCCAGAAGTATGAGATCAGTGTTTCTTGGAGAAGACACCCAGTCTGTGATATTTTTGTTACAGCAGCAAAAACAGACGAAGACACTAAGATATAAGCAATAATTCTGTAACCTTTTCTAACAGAATTTTAGGCTAGGAGCACTTTCCATGCCATTAGTCTTCTCAACATCATTAAGAAGACAGCACTACCGTCTGTCAAGAGGATGTGTAATAACGGAAGAGATTCTCCCATACCATTAGGACAGTCAACAGTTTTTCTTTTTTTTTTTTTTTTCCCTGTACACATGTGTCTCCTAGCATCTCCTGCCGAAGAAAGGAACGGCAGGCCTCCCTCTGCTCTGTGGCTCCAGAGCAGGGTCTGAGTGTGAGTGGGTGGCACGGCACTTAGAGCCTGGAGCACGGCATCGGGCCAAGTCCACAAGGTCTTACAGGACATGCATTTGGTTTCTGTCAACAGGACCTCCATAGAGAAGGAAAGCAGTCTTGACTCACATGCCCCGGCACGGGTCCCAGCCACAGACCAAGTAGAACCACCAGAGGACACTGACCAGATAAGAAAGAAGCTAGACATTCTGTCACATGAGGAATTTGTTGTGAGAATGAGGCTGCTCCCACAAAGAAGGAATGAAGACCTATGAATTCTGGTGTGGGAAGTGGGGGCTGCGACAGGGAGAGGGGGTGGTCCGTGAGGAGTCTCCCTTGCACCCTCAACACAGGCAGGGCGAACGCAGATCAGGGGCATGAAGAGATCTGGGCACTGGGCAAGGGCTCCAATTCCTTCGTGAACTAGGTGGTCAGGAGGCAAGGTATCAGACTGCCTAGCATTCAGTTCTATGCACATCTTCCAATCTAACACCACAAATCCCGACACATAAAACAAGTCAATGCACGATGAATCTCTTTTTCTGCCTTACAGTCCAATCAGGCAGGACTACAGGGCTTATTTTCTCTAATAAGTTTCCCTACGGCATGTGGAACCTGACTGGAATGACAGGACATGGGAGAGAAGCAGGGTGGACACCCCATGGGCTCACCACCAAGGTCACCCACAAGGGAGTTATGATGAGACTCTGCAGTTACCATCTGCAAACAGTGGCTAGAAGTACTGCTAAATCTCCCGATGTTAAAAGTCCATTATTCCATAGACTGAAAACAGAGGGTGATGGAGGCAGTGGCTATAATTTAAAGCAGTACCCTGTAGTTAGAGCTAATCAATACCCATCATAAGTATTTAGTTAAAAGAAGATACAGACTTCTAATGCCATCAAGGTGGCGTCAACCCCAACTCCCCAGGTCCCTAGAGAGCACAATAAACAAGAAAATGCTAAAAGGGGAAAGAAGAGGTGGGCTGCTTGGGGACCCTGGGACTTGAGGAATGACATGGCCGAGAGGTTCCCTGCTTCCTCATTACTTTCCATACTTCCTGGACAGGGTCCTGAGGTGTTCTCCAACTCTTGGGCTCCAACTCTCACAGAGACAGCGCTCCCAGGAAAGGCTGGTCTCCCTGGCAAGAGCACTGGGGAAAAGGTGGCCTCACAAGAGAATCCCTTCTTGGCAATAGCCGCCCTGCCCCAGCTGAACACCACACGTGCAGTTTCAGCATGGCCAGGCCAGGAGTGTGGCCAGGCCAGAGCTGGTTTTCTACCCATCCCAGCTCAGTGGGCGGAACTGGTGCTGGGATTCCATCGACAGATTGTGTTAGGAGGCTAAGGGGGAGCTGATTTGCCAGCCTCACCCTGCAGGCAGGCAAAGTCAATCCTGCTGCCCTGCCAGAAGAGTGTTGGAGAAACCATGCGGGTAGTTATCCCTCATCCTCTGCCCAGTGGAAGCAAATGATGCTGATTACACCTCCTTCCAGGATAGCACTGGGGCCAAGCAGCAAGCTGACCCTCCAACCCCATTAAGCAGCAAGAAGGTTGTACAAAGTGGGGTTTATTGCCACTTCTCACACACACACACACACACACACACACACATACACGCATGTACTCTCTATCGGGAGGCCCGGCAACACACTGGGCCCCCACCCCTCCCACCAAGCATCAATGAGCAATGAGACAGAACAAGTCAGAGTAAGTGAGCACACCACTTCCCCCACCCTTGGCTGGGGGAAGGCCCAGTGGGGAGCTGAGCCTGCACACCCACCTGTTAGCAACAAGACTGCACGAGGTGGTAGGAGATAGGGCTAGCGGCCCACAGGTTCTCCCTACCCGAGCCCTGCGTGTCTGTAGGACCCAGTGGGTCACTGAGCCTCCACTCCCAACTGGCATTAAGGAGAAAGATCAGGAGCTCACATCCAGCATCATGAGGGGAACAAGGTGGTGGAAGACAGGGCTCGTGTTCACTCCCGTCACCTCCACTATGGTGTAAACACAAGGAGCCAAGAAGAGCTGAGCTTTAGCCTCCACCCTGCAGAAGCAAGGCTGTGAGTCAGCCCTCCACCACTTCCCAATTCCAGGTGTCAGCAGGGGCTGTGGGGAGCCAAGCATATACCCTTCAAATGAACTCAATAATCCATGCAATCTGGTGCCCCATTTTTGCTGCAAAGTATTGGCAAGGCCAAGGAGGGATATGAACTTCTGCCTCACTTGGAAGAAGCAAGCAAAAATTTTAGAATAGAAAAGTTGTTAGTTACAACTAGTGGTGGGGAGGGGTACCTCACTGGCTGGGCTCAATAGTCAGAGTGGAATGAGAGACAACAGAATCTGTAGACATAAGGCTAGATCCACAGAAATTTACTCAGTCCGAACACAGAATATAGAATGAAAACTGAAGACAGTCTCAGGGATCTGTGAGTCACAATAAAAAGATATTCTTGTTATAGGAGTCCCAACAGAGAGAGAGACTGCAAAAATACTCAAAGACATAATGGCTGAAAACTTCCCAAACGTGGCACAAAACAAAACCACAGATTTAAGAAGCTGAGTGAACCTCAAAAAGGAGAAACCCAAAGAAGTCCCAAGACACATCATAATTAAACTTCTGGAAACTAAAAAAAAACAAAGAAAAAACCTTGGGAGGCACCAGGCAGAAATGACATAATACTTATAAGAGAACAACACTGGAAAGATGAGACTTCTCATCTGAAACAATGCAGGCCAGAAGGAAGTGGCAGGTCTTTTAAAGTCAAGAAAAAACAAAACAAACAAACAAACAAACATCAACTGTGAATTCTATATCCACTGAAAATATCCTTTTGGAATGAAGAGAAAACAAAGACATTCTCAAACACAGGAATTAAGGCTTGATGCTAGCAGCCTATCATTTAGAAATGACTTAAAGGAAGTCCTCTGAACACAAAGGAAATTATAACCGAAGGCTTAGAACCACAGAAAGGAAAGAATATTGAAATGGGGAAAAGAGAGGAGGAAATATAATAAATTCACCTATTTCTCATAAGCTTCTTACATTATATTTGATGTGTGAAGCAAAAAAATATGACACCATCAGATATAGTGCTCAATGTACGTAGAGGAAATGTTTAAGACAATTATATCTGAAAGTGGGGCAGTAAAGAAACCTAAAGGGACACAGGGGCACCTGGCTGTCTGTGGAGCATAGGACTCTTGATTTTGACATTGTAAGTTCAGGCCCCAAGATGGATGTGGGGTATTCTTCAAAAAAAAAAAATTAAAATCTTAAAAAAAAAAAAGCTAAAATCAAGATGGAATCCTAAAAAATGTTCCAATAACCCAGAGTAAGGTTTCAACAAAGAAACCCAGAAGTAGAGGAAACAGAAAGATGATAAAATGGCAGGCTTAAGCCTTATATTAACAATCACCTTAAATGTAAAGAATCTAAATAGACCCCTTAGAAGACAGATTTGATGAACTGGATAAAACAGTATTAATTGAAGATATGCTGTATACAAAAAAAACTTACCTCAAATACAACACTATGTAGATCAGAAGTAAATAAATGAAAAAAGATATACCGTGTGTAAAAACATGGCATTATAACTATTTTTTACGAAAAGCAGGAGTGACTTTGTTGACATCACATAAAGTAGACATTATAGCAATGATAAAAGGATCAATCCAAAAGGAAGACATTAACAATTCAAAATGTGTAAACACCAAAGAACGGTGCCTCAAAACTTCAGGAAGCAATATCTGAGAGATCTGAAAGGAGAAACAGACAAATCCATCATTACAGTTGGGGACTTGAACACCGTTCGTCTAAGCAGTTGACAGAACTACCAGGGAGAAAATCAGCAAGGCTATAGGAGAACTGGATAACACAATCAACCAATAAGATCTAATTGACACATATATAATGAACACTCCATCCAACAACAGCAGAACACAGATATTTTTCAAGCGCTTGTGGATCATTTACCAAAACAGATCCCAACAAATTTCAAAGGAAATAAAAATACATGGAAGTCAATGAAAATGAAAACATGACATGGGACGCCTGGGTGGCTCAGTTGGTTAAGCGGCTGCCTTCAGCTCAGGTCATGATCCCAGCGTCCTGGGATCGAGTCCCACATTGGGCTCCTTGCTCATCGGGGAGCCTGCTTCTCCCTCCACCTCTGCCTGCCACTCTGTCTGCCTGTGCTCTCTCTCTCTCTAACAAATAAATAAATAAAATCTTTAAAAAAAAAAAAAAGAAAATACAACAGACCTAGACATATGGGATGCAGTTAAAGCAGTGGTGAAGGGAAATTTACGGCACTAAATGCTTACGGTAGGACAGAGGAAAGGTCTCAAAACATTACTCCAACTTCTTACCTCAAGAAGCCAGAAAAAACAAAATAAACACAAAGCAAACTTAGAAATAGTAAATAATAAAGACGAAAACAGGAAAATAGAGAAAAATGAACGAAACAAAAAAAGTTGATTTTAAAAAGTAAAACCAATAAACCTCCATGAAAACTTTGATAACGATAAAAAAAATAGGAAAACATAAATCATCAATATCTAGAATGAAATGGGCTGTCACAGCAGATCCTGCACCCCCTTAAAAAGATAATTAGGAAAACAATTAAATACTTTCTACACTCATTATTCAACAACTTAGAAGCAATGGACCAATTCCTTGTGGTTGGAAATCACAAACTACTAAAATTCAACCAAGATGAAACAGACAACCTGAATAGTCCTACAAACACTAAAAAACTAAATTTGTAATTTAAACTACCCCCCCCCCCAAAAGAAAGAAACCTTCAGGTCCACCAGGTCTCATTAGAAAATTCTACCAAGCATTTAAAGAATTAAATACCAATTTTACACAATCTCTTCTAGAAAAGAAGGAGGGACCATCTCGCAACTTTCTATTAAGGCCCTGATCAAAACAGTTTAAACTGTTAAAAACTGTTTAAAAAGAAAACAGATAAACAGTTCTCATGAACTTAGGCACAAATACCATCAACAAAACATCAGCAAATTCAACCCAGCAATGTATGAAAAGAACTACATCCTCACGAAGTAGGACTTATCCCAGGGATGCAAGATAGATTAACACTGAAAATCACTGTACTTCACCATATCAACAGATTAAAATAAGTTCACATATTTATATATATATAAATTGATACAAAATAAACATTTTATAAAATCCAACATCTATTCCAATCATGATAAAAACTGTCAGCAGGGACGTCTGCTTTCATCACTCTCATTCAACATAGCACTAGAAGTTCTAGCCAGTGTAATAGGGCAAGAAAAAATGCACACAGATTAGAAAGGAAGAAATGAAATTCCATATATGCAGATAATATGTCTTCATTGTACTCCCAAGAAATTTACAAAAAACTCATAACTATTGAGTTTAGCAAGGCTCCAGGATACAAGAACACACAAACATGAACTGCATGTATGGGAAATAAATTTAAAAATATAATACCATGGATAACTGCTCCCAAGTGAATTAAATCTAACAAAACATGTACAAGATCTGTACACTGAAAAATTACAAAACCAACAGACCTAAATACTTGAAGAGACATATCTACTTATGGACTGGAAACTCAACATAGTAAAAGTACAAATTCTCCCCTAAATTTATCTATAAGTTCAACACAATTCCTATGGAAAGGTTATTCTAAAATATAGATGAAAAGGCATAAGGCCCCGGTTAAAAGAATTCTGGAAAAAAAAAGAAAAAAGTTGGAGGAATCACTATCCATTTTGATGGCTCAGTATGCAACTAGAGTAATGAAGGCAGTGTGGTATTGTCAGAGCAACAGTCACACAGTTCAACAGAACACAAGAGACAACCCAGAAACAGATCCACAAAAATATGTGGATTTTTAACAAAGGTGCAAAAACAATTACTGTCGACCACTGAATAACAAGGTCTACTTACAGGCGGGTTTTTTTTTCAATAAATACAGTCCTCTGCTTTATAATTTTCTCAATAACCTCTTCTTTCCTCTAGCCTACTGTAAGAATCTAGTATACAACACATATAATACACAACACTTGGGTTCATCAACAGTCTGTGATATTTGTTAAGGTTTTCAGTAAGCAGCAGGCCATTAGCAGCCTTAGAGTTTTGGGGGACTCAAAAGTTACACATGGATTTTCCACGCATGACGCCCCTCACTTCATGTTGTTCACGGGCTAACGGTAGCTGGAAAAAAGCTAACGATTTCCATAAATGGTGCAGGAGCAAATGGGTCTATAGTCAAAAAGAACACTTTGAGCTATACCTTTGATCTAGACTTAGACTTTGATCTATACCTCACACCTCACAAATTAACTCAACGTGAAAAATGCGAAACTATAGAAACTTTAAGAAAAAAAAAAAACTAAACAGGCCAAAAGTCTTGGGACTTAAGGCTTGGTAAAGCGTTCTTAGATGATCCCAAAAACATGATCCATAAAAAGAAAAATTGGTAAATGGACTTCACTAAAATTTAATACTTTTGCTCCACGCAAAGGAAGAAAAGACAATCTACAGAGTGGGAGTAGATATTTGGAAATCACATATCTGACTTGAGTCCAGAATGTGTGAAAGCTCTCAAAAAGAGTCAAAGAGTAAAAAACCCAATCAATCATTTGGAAATGAGCAAAAGACTTGAAAACAGCCACTGCACAGAGAAGGGTATCCATGTGCAAATGAACACATGAAAATATATTCAATACCATAGCCAGGAGGGAAGCGCAGGTGAAAACTACCATGAGGCATGTGTCAGAATGGCTTAAAACAAACAGCGATGACACCAAATGTTGGCTAAGATTTAGAAGCGCAGGACCCCTCATACATTGCTGATGGGAACAAAAAATGGTACAGCCATTCTGGCAAACAGCAGTTTTTTAAGAAATTAACCTACCTATAGGACCCAACAATTGCACTTCTGGAATGAAAACTCAAATAAACACAAAAACCTGTATGGCAGCAGTTGGTTCCCATGGTGTGGCCTTGTGGCCCATCACCGGGTGAGGAGGCTTGACCAGGAAGCCTGTGCCCCCCGTTCTTCAACTGGCAGCTTCCAGAAGACGTGCTAGGGATACTGAATGACAAGCCGTGTGGGCTGGCGAGCCCTCCCCAAGTGCCCACGGGGCCAGGCCCCCACCAGAACTTGTAAGCAACCTGCATGTTCTTCAACGGGTCAACCCGCGGTGGTACATCATACCGTGGAAGGCTACTCAGCAATTAAAACCAAGCGATTGCTGACATAGACAGCGTGGGTGGATCACCATGGAATTATGCTGAGAAAAACCCCATCTCTAAAGGTCACATATGACAGAAGCGTAAATATGTGGTACAGATGAGCTGTTGTCGGGGGTGGGAGCAGAAGGGAGGGAGCTGTGGCTACAAAAAGGTAGCATGCAGGGATCCTTGGGATGAACTGTTCTGTATCTTGACGGTAATGCTGATCACACATCTCCACATGTGATGATAAACAGCCCAGCAGTAAATTACACTCACATGCATGCACTAAGTGGAGGGCATGTGGGACTGGTGAAAGGTGAATGAGGTAGCTATAATGAGGTAGCTATAGGATTCTACCGATGTCACTTCCAGGTTGTGACATTATACTATGATGCAAGATGGGGGAAACTATGTAAAGGGCCTATGGGACCTCTGTGTTCCTTCTTGCTACGATTTTATTTTTAAGCAATCTTTACACCCAATGTGGGGCTTGAACTCCCAACCCCACGATCAAGAGCTATGAGTTCTTCCAACTGAGCCAGCCAGGCTCCCCAGGATCTCTGTATTATTTCTTTCAACTGCATGTGAATCTCTAATTATCTCAAAATAAAAAGATATAAAATTTAACAGTGTATAAAGCTATCAATTACTAAAATTTTGTCTGGAACCAGTAAAAAAAAGAAATCACTTTTCTCACTTTCTCTCCCCACTCAGAACCTATCAAGTGGATTTTTCTCTTGGTGTCCTAAATAGTAAGCCTGGGGCTAGACGCCAGAACTGGGTCTTCAGCAAAGATTATCATCAGGTTCCCAGGCAACTTTGAGAAGTCTGAAGAACCAAACCACCCCACTTTCAACTTTTTCAAAGCCCACATGTACCATGGAGTTTTAAAAAAGGTAAACCCAAACTGATACTTATTTGCCTGAAGAACATAGCTATGGACAAAGCTCATTTAAGATGCTTACAAGATTAGGTTAATTACTGGGATGCCTGGATGGCTCAGTTGGTTAAGCAGCTGCCTTCGGCTCAGGTCATGATCCCAGC
>ML104234.1:50152-175883 GCA_003697995.1 Taxidea taxus jeffersonii | reverse complement strand
CCCCCCACCTCCCCTTCCCAACCCCCCACCCACCCGGCAAACTTGCCCCAGTGGGGCCCACCCTGAGCATGTGGGCCTGGAGCACCCCCTCTCTCCCTGGCCCGAGAGCAATTACTGTAGGAGCCATTCATTTGGTAATTAGGCACAGAGGGAGCTGTGACATCCCTTCTGTGGCACTTGAAACTGTGACTTACATGGTCGCTCATCTCTTCAACTACACTACAAGGCCCTGGAGGGCGAGGCTGCCTCCTCTAGGTCTTGTTCTAGTTCTCTCTTCAGCAGGCAATTGATCCTCACTTGTCGCACACTGGATTTTTGTTTCTTTAGCTCCAGCCCACAGAAAGTACATTTATGCTCGGCTGATGTGGGGTAGAATATTTGTCACTCTAAACACATCTGAACAGCCTGGAATGGGCTACTTCCAAAAGGGGAAATGTGAAGAATCTGAAGCAGGGAGCGGGGTTTTCTATCCCCCTCCAAGTGTGGTTCCTGCGATTCTGAGCAGGTTGGGGCGGTGGGGAGGTAAGGCCAATGGTGCCAAACCGAGGGCTAGATTTGCGTCTGGGGCACTGACAGGTCACTGGTTACTTCCTGCCCACCCCACACACACACCCGACCCTGCAGTGCTTCTGGGACTCCCGGGGAGCAGCTGCCCTGGGGAAGCCGGACTTAATCAGTAAGCCAGGGGCAAAGAGGCCACAGAGTCAAGCCAAATCTGGAATCATTTCCAGAGGGCGAGCATCCAGTTCTTGCTCCTCCCTCTCATCTTTGCTCCTTGGGCTGGGGCTGCGGGTCGCCAAGAGGGCTAAGAAGTGCATGCTCCCGGCGTTGGCAGGAGCAGCTGCATCCCGGGGCCCCCCACCATGGCCAGGGCGCCTCTGGGCAGGGCAGGAGCAGTCACAAGCGGCTGACAGCTGTGGTGGGCGCCAGGACTGAGGCGCCCGCCACATGGCTTCCTGTTGGATTCTGGCCCTCCCCTGGGCCCGCCGCTCCTCCCCCACCACCAGAGCAGCAAATGGCCACGGGGTCCTCAGAGAAGTGCTGTAGGACGATGGGGAAGGGTTAATAGCACCTGCTCCCTCTAGTGCCCTTTTTCCTGTGACATTCACTTCAAAGTCACAGGATGGTGCCTCCTATCTTTGCGGCATCCCTGCAGATAAGGGAATCTGTTTTCCCAATTGGGAATTCGGTTTCAGCAGTTCGGATGATTGGGAGCTCAGAAAGGGATGTGGGGAGGAAAGCCAGTGTTTGCTGAGTACCAGCTTAGCACCCCCATACAGGCTCACCATTCTGGGTGCTGGGCTAGACACCCACCACTGGGCTCAGGAGCAGACCTAAGGAAGGGCCTCAGCTGGGCGGTCCCCCCCACACACACTCTGCTCGCGCCTACTAATTTAACATCAACACCCCCTAGCAAAGGGCCAGTACCTCCCATCTGTATCCCATCCCTACCCGGGGACTTTCACCAGGGCAGAGATTTTTCACAAATCTCCATGGAGAGGATCTTTCCGCCTCCGTGAAATAGCTTGGCCAACAGCACAGCAAGACGTTCTGCTGGAGAAGGAGCCCAGGAGGTGGGAAGCCCTGTTGGGGAGTTAGGAGGGCTGCTGGGCAGAAGGGTTGCAGGGCAGAAGGGCTGCTGAGCAAAAGGGCCGCTGTTTTCCTCTCTGCTTCTCTGCAGCCTGGAGCTGTGGCCGGTCCTGGCCGCCTCTCGTAACAGGAGAGCGCCCCCTGCTGTCCGAGCCCCGCCAGCGTCGCCCAGCCCCGCCGCTGGGAGCGCGGCAACACAGAGAAGGGCTGTGTCGGCGGGGAGCGGGGAGCGGTGCCGCCGCCTGGCGGGACCCACTCGCAGCTCAGGCCTGCAGAAAGACGCTGCCACCACTTCTACACCGCCCCTGCCTGCGGCCGCGGGGACCTGCACCAGCCCCTCTAGCTGACCTTTCTCTAGGGCACTGTGGCTAGAAATATGAGATCAGCGGGTGCCCCGCTGGCTCCGTGGGTAGAACCCGTGAGTCTGGAACTCAGGGCTGTAAGTTCAAGGCCCACATTGGGTGTAAAGATTACTTTAAAATAAAATCTGGCTCCACAATGTCCTGGGCATATACAGATGGTTTAACTTCTTGAAGCTTTAGTTCCTTCATCACTGAACTGAGATCATCAATATTCTGTATATCACAGAGATGCTTGAAGAAGGTAATTCGTGTAAAGCACACAGTTAGCTTTCAATAATAGTAACTATTGTTACTGATTCAACTGACACCGCCACAAGTCAGTGATGAGACAGTCCCCCGGACCAGAGTCAGGGATTTGTTTTTTCAAAGCTTTTCATCATTAAATGGATCTGATCTAGTTCCATGGGCATATTTGAGGGAAACAACTTTGCCTAAAGGGGAAATAAATGCCAGAGACATTCACAGAAGCATCAACCACAAACAATTACTAAATACATTGATCAGTGCTCCAACCTGTGCAATAAGGAAAGGGGGAGAAAAGTTATGTTTGGGGAGAGTCTGACCCGCATTATTGATTCTGACCATTTTGCTGGGTTATATCTGTGAACCACAAACATGCTGAAACATCTCCCATATATAGTTTTAAAAAGCTGAGTTCACTCTGCATCCTCCTGCTGGCCTCCCCACCCAAATCTCTGGAAATATGCTTAACAACTCTGCTTCCTCTGCTTCCATGAGCTCTGGAACCCACTGGCTCAGGTGTTCACGCCCACCACTCAGGCCACTTTCCCACCTCTGCCCTGGTCACCTGTGGCCTCTGCCCAGTGCTTCATCCTCAGGCCTCAGCACTCCACTCGTTAGCAGCAGGGGCACTGATGGAGCACTGTCTGCCCCTTGCAACACCTTCTTCCTTCCACTCACCCCTGGTTCTCCTCCTTCCACTCTGGCCAGTCCTTGCCAATTACCTCAGCCTCAGCTTGTCTGCACGTTCCTAGGCTCTGTGTCCAGGCCTCTTTCTGCTTCCCTTCCAGAGGACTCCCACCAGCCCCATGTTTTAACTGCTGTACACTGACAAGGCATGTTCTCGTCTCAGCCTCCCCCTGTCCCTGAACTCTGGATGCACACATCCAGCAGCCTCTTCACCAACCCCACTTGGAGATCCTAGCATCACGTAACTTGACAAGCCCAAGAAGAGCTCTTGACTCCCTCTCCTCCCTCTTTCTCATCAAATAGATGGCAACTTCAGACATCTAGCTGCTCAGGGCATCCTACTGCCTCTCTTTCTTTTGTACTTGACATCAGGCCACCAGCAAATCCAGGCAGCCTTCCCTTCACAAGGTACCCAGAACCTGACCACTTCTTGAATTCTCCACTACTGCCTCCAGTCCAGGCCATGACCATCTCCTGGCTGGCCTCCCAGTTTCTACCCATGTTCCCCTGCAGGAATTTCCACATGAAAGCAGAGAGAGTTGGGGCATCTGGGTGGCTCAGTCAGTTAAGCATCTGCCTTCAGCTCCAGTCATGATCTCAGGGTCCTGGGACTGAGCCCTACATCAGGCTCCCAGCTAAGTGGGGAGTCTGCTTCTCCCTCCCCCTCTGTCCTTCCCCTTCCTCATGCTCTCTCACTCTCTCTTAAACAAATAAATAAAAATCTTTTTTTAAAAAAATGAAGCAGAGAGAATCTTTTATTTAAAAAAAATAGTGAAGTCATGTCATTCCTTTTCTGAAAATGCTCCAAAAGTTTCCTTTCTCACTAAGAAGAGATTTCAATGGTCTACAGGGCCTTTTGCAATCTTACCCAGGGCTTCTCCTCCAACTTCATGTCCTACCCCCACATTCACTTCACTCAGGCCCCTGGCCTCCTTGCTAATGCTGCAGGGTGCTGAACAGGATTCTGTCTCAGGGCCTTTACACCTACTTTTCTCTCTTCCTGAAATGCTCTGACTCCAGGCCATCACAGAGCTCCTACCCTCACTTCATTCCCTCTCTGTTTATCTTAGCAGAGATGTCTTTCACGAACACTCTATATTGGACAAAGCCTTTCCTGATCACCCTCTGTATAAGTAATCTGAAGGGTGCTCACCAGTGGGGAAGTGAACGCAACAGTCCAGGCAGGACACGGGGAGCGCAATGATGGGCGGTGGGGCTGGTGCCAAGCCATGGACTGGACAGCAGGGAGATTCGAGGAATAATAGGAAGAGGAAGAAAGGCGAGGTCCAGGGAGACTCACAGATTTGAGGCCTGGATGACTGGACACCCAGAAAGATCCTCACCATCACTTCCTCCTTTCTCTTCCATTCCTTCAGGCTCTGATTCATCTAGTTGCCCCCCGTTTATTCACAGACCCAACCTATCAGTCCCATGGTCTCCTCTTGCTGTAACTCAGCTTCTTCATCCATTAATCAGGCAAAAGTAGTCATTTCCACACAAGTTTGTAGTGAAGAGTACATAGTTAATCCACAGAAAGTGGTTTTGGACATAAGCCCTTGAGAAATGGTGGCCATGGTCATTATCATCACGGCCATCAACGCCATGGTCATTATCGTCACCATCCAGCATCATTTACTTCCCAGCCTCCTACCTTGACCCACTGTGCTCCTCTCTACCTCACTTGGTAGAGAGTGCACACTCTCCTCTTTCCCACCTTCATTTTTCTGGCATCTTCAAGACCCCCACATTTCTGCTGTGGAAGAACTTTTTGCCACAAGACATTCACTCACTTTCAAAGTAAAGTGGAATTACAGTTGAGGAGCCCTCCCTCAGCCCCACAGCACTCCCCACCTGCATCCACAGCTGCTGTCCCTCCCCGGTGGCCAGAACGAACAATACAATCAGCACAGAAACTCCATCCCCACTGCACCCACCCAACCCTCAGCGGCTGCTGCCAACCACCTGACGGGCTCCGGCTGAAACCTGCTTGTTTCTTTTTCCATTCTCTAAATGCTCACAGATGTCTGTCTGCTTTTCTCTATTATGTGCCTTCTAGAAGATGAGGGGAAGATCAGGTACTTGTAAATATTTTAATCTCACTTTTTCCTTTCTCTCTTAGAATCAAAAGAAGCAGGGTGGAGTTGAAGTTGGCAAAACGTCCAACCAGCTTCATTTCCTATCCTAGGGGGAGAGGGACAGTGAATGAGCTGACCTGGGAACTGGAGCGTGCCCTTAACTCCTGACTGAGTGCTCGTCCCTCTAGGTCCACCAGACTCTGAGTAGCAGCAGAAGGAACCTGAACGTGGCCACAGACTTAAGTGGAGACAAAGCACAGGCCCACATGGGCAGTTGGTTTCTGAATTATTGTAGGACCTTTAGACGGGTCCCTGGGAGGAAAGACAGGAATGACCACCAATGACCTTAGATGAGATGGGGAGAAGAACCAGGGAGAATGGGGAGCAGATAGTGGTACCCAAGACTGCTTTACGTCTCTCAGAAAGAGCCAGAAGGTTTGAAAGAGGACGGGATATTGTCATAGGTATCCGAAACTTTAAAGTTTGTATCTGGGCAAGAAAATCATTACTCTGGAAAAGTATGGTACGTGGGACGATGTCACTCAAAATTTAAAGATTCAATCAGATATCCCGTGGTACTGTAAGTTCATGCAAAATCTTTAAAAAGCAAATCTTTTAAAACCATCATCTTTGACTCAGGAATCTCATTTCTGGGGTTGGATTCTGAGGAAATTGCTCTGAATACAGAAAAAGATATTTGCTATGGTGTTATTTACAAGAGCAAAAACAAAACAGTAGAAATGGAAACAGCCTGTCTGCCCATTTATAGGGGAGGAGAGAGAGCACCCAGTTGCATCTTCAAGGGAAACATCTGGCAGTGTGCCTCTTTAAGAAGGGCTCACGATAGCATGGAGGCATTTTACAACAAAGGTGGAAAGGACAGTTACATAGAAACCTGTATACACTAGACTTAGCAACCACCAGCACAAAATGATTGGGACTGCGGGGTTAAAAAAAACGAGTGGAATAAAATAGACAAAAATGTATTTATGCTTGTGTTTGGGCGATGGGACCATGGCTAGATCTTTTACTTGTTCTGTATTTTCCAAGAGTTTGTAAGTGGGGTGTTTCACTTTCAAAATGAAAAACAATTATTGGCCATCAAGAGTTTTTGCTTTATTTTTTTTAAAAGATGTTACTCATTTATTTGACAGAGAGAGAGATTGCAAGGACGCAGAGAGGCAGGCAGAGAGGGGGAAGCAGGCTCCCTGGTGAGCAGAGAGCCCGATGCAGGGCTTGATCCCAGGACCCTGAGATCGTGACCTAAGCCGAAGGCAGAGGCTTAACCCACTGAGCCACCCAGGCGCCCCCGCAAGAGGTTTTGCTTTAATGTCTAAATGAAAAGTTTTACCTGGAAATCATTTCTTCAGGGTTTTTTTTTTCATTGTAGTGTACAGTCTAGTAGTGTGAAAATTCTGGTACTCCAAGCATATTAACACGCCTTTTCTCCCTCAAAATGTCCATATTCTCTTAGCTTTCACTTCCAAAGGAAGATGATATTGGGGCGGGGGGAGGCGGCAGAGGCAACCACAATATAATCTGCAGACCTAAATATAGACTGCTGTTTACACAGGAGGGCCCAGAGGAAGTGAAGATAAAATTTTCCACTGGATGACCTCATTTGCCTAAAACACCCAGGAGTCCTTACAGAAGTACGACCCGTCTTACAGATCTTACAGAAGATCTTACAGAAGTACAGCCCTTCTGTATTCTGGGCCAGCAGCCTGCAGAAAGGTGGTATGGGCTGGCCCACATTCGTGGAAGAGGAGGGTCTGAGCAGGAGAAATCATTCCCTCCAGACCTGTGGAAGCATCTGGAACTCATGAGCTAAGAACAGCGGGAGGAGCCTGGGCTGGGCCTCAGTTGCACTGCTCCTAAGTGCCCTCCCTGCAGCCCCCGCAAAAAAGGGGCCACACCAGTCAGAAAGGACGGGTGTTCACATCTTGAGTCCTAAAGACACAGAGCTGTTGTTGGGGACACAGAGCTGTTGTTGGGGAATATCTAGATGGGTATGAGACCAGAAGCCCTAGTGGTGCCACCTGAGCTCCTGTTTCAAACTGCTGACACCCTCTGTCAAGGAAGAATCACAAGTCATCTGGGAACCCTGGGTGAGTGACCTCGAGGCTGCAAGGCAATGAGGACTATTGCTAAAGGGCACTTCTTCGGAGCCGGTTTGAGTTGGCCTGTGAGATTTGCCTCCTAATTACGGCTGCTCTGGGTAGGGAAAGGGAAGGGACTAGGTAACAAATACATAAGGAAACAAGCTAATAGAAAGGGAGGCTGCCTTCAGAAGCCACCCACCTTGTCAGAGACAGCCCTGCTTGGGCAGCCTCTACGTGGCTTGGAGGGTCTTGGATCTCTGAACCCTCTGACTTCCTCCCAACATGAAGCCCTCGAATCCAGAACACCCGTCCCACCTTTGTCCATGTACCTTTGGTTCAACCAATCAAACAGCTGGATTTTTTTTTTAAAGGAAACATTTTTTAAGGAAACATTTTGGAGTATAATAAAACCTATCTATCTTTTTCCCAGATTCAATAATTATTAACCCATGGCCAATCTTGTTTCACCTGCACTCCTATCATTTCTTCCTTCCCCACCAATAATTTGAAGCAAATCCAAACATTACAGTTTCACCCATAAGGAGTTCAGCATATACATATATACAATAATATATGTATATAAAATTATAGTTTATATATACATATATTAAAAATAAGGTCTTTATAAAACCATTGTCACTATACCATGCTCAACCTGAAAAAGCTAATGTTTAATTTGTTCTGATTATCTCATACATTATTTTTTGTGTACTTGAATCAGGATCCAAATACAGTTCTTATACTTTTTTTCCCAAATATTTTATTTATTTATTTGACAGAGATCACAAGTAGGCAGAGAGAGAGGAGGAAGCAGGCTCCCTGCTGAGCAGAGACCCCGATGTGGGGCTCGATCCCAGGACCCTGGGATCATGACCTGAGCCGAAGGCAGAGGCTTTAACCCACTGAGCCACCCAGGCGCCCCAGTTCTTATACTTTTGACTGACTGTCATGTCTCAAGACAAAGAGCTGAACTATGAAACTATGAAATCCAAATTTAGGGCAGGTAGCAGAGGGGCATTCTTAACTGGGGCCAACCATTAAACCCAAGCATTCATTCATTGGTTCATTCAACAGATATTTATCAAAAACCTCTGTGAACCAGGCCTGTGTGCTACACTGGGGTGTGATGGTGGCTGTGATTATTATTAGAGCCTATATTATAGAGGGAGTATGGTGAGGAAAGCAGACTTTGACCAAATGATCACAAGTGAATGTGGCATTTGAAAGGTTGAAAGTGCTATGAAGAAATGTGCTACAGGCCTCAATAACATGGAGTTTACATAACTCTGCAAGACAAAATTAGGGTCAACAGGTCGAAGTGTTGGGGAATCAAATGTGGGCATAGTAGAGGGAAAAACTAAAAAAATAACCAAGCATAAAAAGAAACAGGAATATATGATCCATAACCAAGAGAAACACCAAGCACCAGAACCGATCCAGAAATGAAACAAATGATAAAGTTAGTAGACAGGGGGCACCTGGGTGGCTCAGTTGGTTGGGCGACTGCCTTCGGCTCAGGTCGTGGTCCCGGAGTCCCGGGATCAAGTCCCGCATCAGGCTCCCAGCTCCATGGGGAGTCTGCTTCTCCCTCTGACCTTCTCCCCTCTCATGCTCTCACTCTCTCTCTCAGATAAATAAATAAAATATTAAAAAAAAGAAATATCTCTATTAAAAAAAAAAGTTAGTAGACAGGATAATAAAATAGCTACTACTGCATATGTCCAAGAAAGTAAAGGGAAGTGTGATCATGATAAGGATAGACATGGAAAATATTTTATAAGACCCAAACTGAACTTCTAGAGATGCAAAATAAATCTGAGTGGGCTTACACAGAGGAAAAATTTAATAATTAATTTGAAGATAACAGCAGTAAAAACGGTATTAGTGCTCTGGGACATAACATCAAACACATGTGTGACTAAAATTCAAGAAGAAGGGGAGAAAGAGGGACAGAAGAGTCTGAAGAAATAATGGTTAAGATTTTTCCAAATTTGGGGCACCTGAGTGGCTCAGTCGTTAAGCATCTGCCTTCGGTCAGGTCATGATCCCAGGGTCCTGGGATCAAGCCCCACATCAGGCTCCTTGCTCAGCGGGAAGTCTGCTTCTCCCTCTCCCATCCACCCTACTTGTGTTCCCTCTCTCGCTGTGTCTCTCTCTGTCAAATAAATAAGTAAATAATCTTTTTTTTTTTAATTTTAAGATTTTTTTTAAATTTAATGAAAATTATAAACCCACAAATACAAGAAGACAAATGAAAATGAACCCCAAGAATAAGAAACATGAAGAAAACTACATCCAGCCATATCATAATCACAATACTTAAAACCAGCAATAAAGAAAAAATCTTAAAAGCAGCCGGAAGGGGCGGGGGGGTGGTGGGGAGAGATACATTCCATACAGAACAATGATAGTAAGAATGACAGCAGACTTTTCATCATAAGCAATGCAAGTGAGAAGATAGTGGAGTGACATCTTTGTTAGGAAAAAAGCTACTAGCCTAGATTTCTATACATAGAGAAAATATCTTTCAAAAAAAACAAAATAAGGACCTTTTAAGACATATGACAGCTAAGAGAAGTCATCACCAGCAAGCCACTAGGACAATGAAGCCTTCAAGTAGGTTTTTGAGGCAGCATGAAAATTATATCAAAAGAAAATTTTAATATACAGAAAGGAAGAGCCCCAGAAATAGCAAATATGTAAATATAAAAGTCTTGTTTTATTATTATTTAAGCCTCCTTAAAAGGTAATCGATAGTTTAAAGCAAAACTGATAAATGCACGCTGTGGAGTTCCTAGTATATACAGAAGCAAAATGTATGACAACAAAAGCACCAAGACCAGGAGCAGAGAAATGGAAGGCTAGTGATGTAAGGTTCTTTCAGCATAAGTGAAGTGTATATTATTTCTTGAAGGTAAACTGTGATAAGTTAAATGTCTACATTTTAAATCCTAAAGCAACCACTAAAAGAACAAAAAGGTTTAGCTAATAAGCAAATAAATGTGATAAAATGAAATTGTAAAATGAATACTTACTTCACACAAAAGCAAAAGGGGGGGAGGAACAAAGAATAGATGGCACAAATAGAAAACCAGTTGCAAAATGGTATTTTTTTAATTTAATCACATCAGTAGGCACCCCAATTAAAAGGCAGAGATTGTCAGATTGGATAAAGCACAACTATATGCTCTCCACAGGGAATCCACTTTAAATATAAAGAACAATTTAGGTTAAAAGTAAAAGCACCGAAAAAGATATACTAAAACTAAACAAAAGAATGCAGGAGTTGCTATAAAATACCAGACAAATTTTAGAGCAGGAATATTACCAGGGGTAAGGGTCATTCCATAATAATAAAGGAACAAATTCATAATCATCAGTATTGGCACAGCTAACAATAGAGCTTCAAAATACATAAGGCATACTGCCATTATTCACAGGCAGCATAATTGGGTATATAGAACCCCCAAAAGATGTAGAGAACTATTAGTACAAATAAGTAATTTACCAAAGTCACTGGATACACAGTCAATATCTGATCTCTTCCATTTTAGCCATTCTGGTGGGCGTATAATAGAATCACATTGTGGCTTTAATTTATATTTCCAGGATGATATTTTTTAAAAAGACTTATTTATTTATTTGAGGAGGGAAGGGGCAGAGAGAAAGAGACAAGCTGAGCAGTAACCCCAACACGAAGCTCGACCCCATAACCCTGAGACCATGACCTGAGCCAAGATCAGGAGTCAGACACTTAACCGACTGAGCCACCCAGGCACCTCTCCAGAATAACATTTTAATATACTTACTGACTACTGAGAACTTTTCTTTAGTAATGTACAAGTCTTTCACCTGTTTTTCTAGTGGATTGTCTTTTTCCTGTATTGATTTGTAGGAGTTCCTTCTGTATTCTGTATATGACTCCTTTGACAGCTTACATATGACAAATATTTTCTTCCACTCTCTGTGGCTTACCTGTTCACTTTCGTTCCAGTTGTAAATTTACTACCTTTGTGATTGCTTTGCTCTGCTTGGTGATTCTGGAACTGGACTCTGAAGATGATATTTCTCCTGTGCCAGCTGGCTTGATGATGTGTTTTGTCAGCAGAAGATACTGGAGGCTCACTGCAAGGATGGAAGAGGAAGAATTACTTATTTTCTTCTGTTGTTATATTTTTGCATGGAACACCAAACGGAGCAGTGTACAAAGGTCCGGGCTTGTTTACCGCGGTGGTGAATACTTTCTGGCCATTCCCTTTGTTCCTGCAGTAGCTGGCAGAGTATTCTTTTTTTTTTTTTAATATTTTATTTATTTATTTGACAGAGAGAGATCACAAGTAAGCAGAGAGGCAGGCAGAGAGTGGGGGGGGTGGGAAGCAGGCTCCCTGCCGAGCAGAGAGCCCAATGTGGGGCTCAATCCCAGGACTCTGAGATCGTGACCTGAGCCGAAGGCAAAGGCTTAACCCACTGAGCCACCCAGGTGCCCCTGGCAGAGTATTCTTGAAGCAGCCATGCCCCTCTTCAGATATCTGAATCTTAGCCTTATGGGGTTGGAGGGGGGGAGCTTTCCTTCTAAGTCTTTTTTTTTTTTTTTTTAAGATTTATATTTATTTGAGAGAGAGAAGAAAGCACATGAGTGGGGGGCAGAGGGAGAGGGAGGAAAGACGACATCCCATCGAGCAAGGAGCCTGATGCAGGGCTTGAGTTCACGACTTGGATCTCAAGACCTGAGCTGAGATCAAAAGTCAGATGCTTAATGGACTGAGCTACCCAGGTGCTCCAAACATAAAATCTTAAAAAGAAGAAAACTGGGGCACCTGGGTGGCTCAGTCAGTTAAGCGTCTGACTCTTGATTTCTGCTCAGGTCATGACCTCAGGGTCGTGGGATCGAGCCATGTGTCGGGCTCTACACTCAGCAGGGAGTCTGCTTCTCTCTCTCTCCCTCTCCCTCTCCCTCTGCCCCTTCACACCCAACACATTCTCTCTCTCTCTCAAATAAATAAATACATCTTTAAAAATAAAAAAGATTTTATTTTTACGTAATCTTTTCACCCAACACAAGGCTCAAAGTCACAACCCTGAGATCAAGAGTCACATGCTCCACCAACGGAGCTAGCCAGGCATCCCGAAGTGCTCCTTCCTTGTTCACTTTTCCCTCAAACCTGAGGTCATAGCTGCTTCCTGCACTTAAGACCTTTATTATATCTTAGCACTCTCCTTTGCCTTTTTAAACATTAGATCACCTTTTTCCTTTTTTTTAATATTCTATGTCCTTATATTAAACATCTCTGCTCATGTTAATTGGCATCATTTTGGTCTCCTGACTGGATACTGATTTACACTCTCTTGATAGTGGCATTTGGTGAATGAAAGTTCTTAATCCTAACATGCTTTGACAGCTTTGTTGAGAACCAGTTGGTCCCATATGCGTTGGTGTAGTTCCGGGCTTTCTATTTTGTTCCATTGATCTATATAGTTATCCTCACACCAGCACCACACTGTCTTGATTACTGTAGCTGTATAATAAGGTCTTGAAATCACATAGTTTAAGTCTTCCAACTTTGCTCTTTTCTATGCTCTTTTGGCTCACTAGGTCCTTTGAATTTTCATATAAATTTTAGAAACAGCTTGCCAGTTTCTATAAAAATGCCTTCTGATATTTTAATATGAATTGTGTTAAATCTCTAGGTCAATCTGGTTTGAACTGATATCTTTTTTTTTTTTAAGTAGGCTCCACACCTAGTGTGGGGCTTGAACTCACAACCCTGAAATCAAGAGCCACATGCTCCAGTGACTGAGCCAGCCAGGCAGACCAAAATGACATTTTAACACTATTGAATCTTCTGATCCATGAACATTGTGTAGGTCTGCTCAGGCTGCCATAACAAAATACCATCGACTGAGTGGTTTAAACAACACAAATTTCTTTCTCACATCTGGAACCTGGAAAGCCCAAGATCAAGGTGCAGGCAAGGCAGGTTTCATTCTTTTTTAAATTTTTTTTAAAGATTTTGTTTATTTATTTGAGAGAAAGAGAGCAAGAGCAGAGGAGAAGGGCAGAGGATGAGGGAGAAGCAGACTCCCCACCGAGCAGGGAGCCCAAGGCAGGGCTCCATCTCAGGATCCTGGGACCATGACCTGAGCTGAAGGCAAATGTTTAACTGACTGAGCCCCCCAGGAGCCCCAGCATTGCCATTTTAGGGCATCTTTCGAAATGTTTTCCATGAACATTGTAATGTCCTTTTATAACCAAATAATCATGAACATTTTTATGTTATTATGTTATTATTATCTGACATTATTTTTAGTGGCCATGTAATATTCCATTGTATGAATAACCACAATAAAATTAACTTCATATTACATTTACATTCATTTTTTAAATTTCCATCTCATAGTTATCCGTTCATTGGAGTCCCTTTTCAACTTTTTCCCCCTTTGTTCTATTACGTTTCCTCTCAATTTAGGGTAATTCACGGATTTACTTGGAGGAGCTCTCCATCAGCCTTTAAGATATAGACATAAACGTTTTGCAACGCAGGCTCCAGGGGAGTCCTGGGGTCTGCTCCTGGAGCTGCTCCTCCAAGTAACAGCCATTCGTTCCATGTTCTTCCGAAACGTTTGTTCAACCAACTCTGTATCCACTAAGTGTACTCTCATCTTTCTCCTCCAACACTGTTCTAAATACGTTGTGGGAAGTTAATTTCTTAAATTCACTAATTTCTTGTTGAGATTGAGCCCTTAGAGAGTCGTTTGTATACCATACTTGGCATCTTCAATGGACTCCTTCGAAACCCCTTCTGGATCCTTTGGGATCCCAACCACTGCGTGTACTTCACGACTAACAGCTTGCACTGATGACTTTCAGAGGATTGACCTTGGGCACCAAAGCTGCTTCACTCGGAATTTAACACTTTCCCCTGGGCAGCCTATGCCAATGACTATGTGATCTGAGGGCATAAATACCTGGTAGCTATGATTCAGGGCAATACCTGGTAGCTATGATTCAGGGCAAATCAAGGCTATGATTTGAGCAAGCTCTCAAATGTAATTTGGACCCCGGAGCTCCCCATGGGATCAGGCTGAGTCTGGGACCTGAAATCTCACCTTTGCTTGGTTTCTTCCCTTCCCTATCTTGCTTCTGCCATTCCCCTATAGCTGTCTTCTGACAGCTGTTCCTTTATAAACCCTTGCCACCCGAATCCTCAGCCCAGGCTCTTCTTTTGGTAGAACCTCACCTTAAGACAGCATCCAAAAAGCACTGTAGGCATCACTCAGAGGAGGCTCCTTCCCACCGTCACCCCCACTACCATCCCCCACCTTCCAGACCCAAAGAAACTGGTGTGCCAAATTTCAGAACAACTTGATATCTGTACATCTATGCTCGCACTAAAAAAAAATAACAGGTGTTTTTATCCACCTTACAAAAGAATTCACAACAGGGTCCTAAATATAGGGAACTCCACTTGCGTGCTCACAATAAAATTACACAATCTTACCCCCAAAATTGACCCAAAGCAGCTTTTCCAGAAATAATGTATCCTATATAAAGCCGTGCCCTGTAAAGCAACCCCAAAGTGGAGACTTTGAACTCCCTCTCTGTGAAAGTGCTTTTGCCTGGGGCCCCCCCGGTAAGTTTCTGACTCCTTCCCTCAGCCCCCTCCTTCCGGCCCTGAAGGGAGTTGCCATGGTGACCGTGGGCCGCTGACCTCTGGAGTAGCTCGGGCTCTGAAGAAAGGCCTTCCGCCAGCGTGGCTAAGAAGCAAGGCGCTGAGATGCAAATGGCATTCCCCTTGGTCAACCACGCACATATTCAACTAGTTTAGCCTCCGAGAGGTGAGGAAAGTACCCAGACAACTTCACTAGCAGGGGAGCTGACACCGGGCTCACCCTGCTACTGCAGAGAAGAAGCCTTAACAATACACCTCACCCTGAGCCGGATCCAGGCAGATGCCGGGGCGCAAAGAAAGGGAGGCGGGTTGGGGCTGAATGGCTCTAATTAATTTATTATTGGAGTTCACTGATATAAAGATAGGGTCACTACAAATGTAAATGATGCTGTTTTTATCCCAGGATCTAAGCCACTTAACCAAGGAAATGAAAGCTATCTCACATTTGTTTAATTAGCTCATTTGAATAGAAGAGAGGCCAGGGAGGGACAAAAAAGGCCTAAACTCAGGAACTTGCCCACAGGAATCATTCATCCTCCCCCTTGACAGGGAAGCCCTGCTGAACACCTTCCTCAGTACTTGTTTTTAAATGTTATTAATATTTGCAATTATAAAAATAGTCTGTGCTCATTGTCACATGGCAAACAATACAGAATTTATTTTAAGTTACTGTCTCCCCTCCGATTCCAGTCAGTTGAGGTAATCAGTGTTAATCCTGGAGCATATAGCCTTCCATCACTTTCTTTGTGACCGTTTCAACGTATCTAACCATTTCCCATCATGGCCCCCTTCTGCCTCACTTTCTTTAAAGCTGTTCCTGCTTCTCAACATTATATCATGCAGACTTCTCCACATCAACATCTATGGATCTAATTAACTCTTTAATACCTCCATAATCTTCTATAAATACTATAATTTATTCAACAGGCCCGTATTGACGGACAATTCTGATTATATCCAGCTTTTGCTGCTATAAATAGGGTCAGTCTTTTGTGTGTATATATACATATCTTATTGTATACATACAATATTGTATGTCTCATTACCTACATTGTATATAGCTTATATATATGTATATTGACATTATTATTTCTATAAGATACCTTCTCAAAGTTGGAATCAGATGATATGTTCATTTTACTTCTAACAGTCACCTTGAGATTACTTTTTCAAAAAGGCTTAGCAATTCACATAGTTTCTGTTTACCCACGCACTTGACAACACTGGATGTTATCAATCTTTAATTTTCGCCAATCTGATGAGTGAAACCGGTACTAATTATTGTTTTCTTTTGCATTTCCCTGACTACAAATAGAGTTGGTGTTTTTTCATATGCTTGCCTGGCATTTGTATTCTTTCATCTGTAAAATGTTCATTCATATCCTTTGTCTGGGTTTTTTTTTTTTTAAGTTTTGTCTTTTCCTTATAAGGTTATACACTCACAATATTATTTATGTCTGTCAAGGTATAATCATTGTTAGTTTGGGGGCTTAGTCCAATTTGATCAATTTTGTCCCTTCCCTGTCGGTTTCACTTGCAAATGTCAGCCCCCTCCGTTTTTTCCAAGTCAATGGACGAAGGAGCTGGGCTGGGGGAAAGCACACCGACTACAGAACAGAACAGAGAGGAGGTTCAAGTCACCAGAGCAGTGAGTTTGTGCTAGGAGGCAGGGAAAACCAAGTTGGAGAAAACTGAGCATCTATAATATCTGGCGGAGAGAGATGAGTAGCTTTTCTAGAATTCAATCTCTTTGTTCTGCTTTATTTTCTTTTAAGATTTTATTTTATTTATTTAAGAGAGAGACCATAAACAGGGGGAGCAGCAGAGGAAGAGGGAGAAGCAGACTCTTCTCTGAGGAGCCCAGCATGGTGCTCAATCCCAGGACTCTGGGATCGTGATCTGAGCTGGAGGCAGACGCTTAACCGACTAAGCTACCAGGTGCCCCTGCTTTTTTTTAATATTTTATTTTTAAGTCATCTCTGCACCCAACATGGGGCTTGAACTTACAACCCTGAGATCAAGAGTCACATGCTCTACCAGCTGAGCCAGCCAGGCACCCCTCTTTGTTGTGCTTTAAATGCTCCTCCTCCTCCTCTTGGAATAGAATCCTTCTCCCATATCCCTCTATCTAGCTCACTCCTATTCATTTCTCAAAACTCAGCTCAAATATCACCTCCTCTGTCAGCCTTCCTTGATCCACCTACTAGCTGACCTAGATGCCCCTCCTGTGTATAGTACTATTCTAGCTCTCGTCACATCATCTCATAACCCCCTGGTCGCCTTGTCATTCCTTGTCCACTCTAGACTGATCACCTTTAGAGCAAGACTCCCTTTGGATCACCTGTCCATTCCTGGGGCCAGCACCTTTGTGAGTGCTTTGTTTGTTCAAAGAATAGCTTGTACAAATTTAGCAAATTTTTCTTCAGCACCACTGTGCCAGGGGCTATAGGGGTGAGGGAAGAATTCTAACGCATGATCCCTGAGATCACAGTAGTTAACATCTAGCTGAGACACAGTAACACACTAAAATGGAGAGAGTAGCGATTATACTTCAGTAGAAGAGTATGTAACTGAGAATAGAAATGGGATAGAAGCCCTGGATAAGGGGGCACAGGGGAAGAGTCATGGAGGACATGGGACTTGTTCTAGATTGTGATGGGTGGGTGAGATTTGGATAAGGAGTAAGAAGAAACAAGGGGCAGCAATGGACAAAGGCTGGGACCGGGAAAGAGCGCGTGGTGATTATGTGACAGCAGGGAGGCTCAAGTGACCAGAGCAGAGAGTGTGCTGGAGGATGAGGAAACTTGCCTGGGATAGCGTGTGGCTTCCAGCAAGGGATTTCTGGATTACTATGAATGGGCATGTTGCCTCCCCAGATTTTGTTCGCTGATTATGGCACTCTGCCACATCCTCTAGAGATTTGTTCACATGCCTCTATCACTAAATTTTAAGCCCCTGGTCTGGAGTGGGTTTGCAAAATATTGCCCCACCACCACCACCACACACACACAATGCCCATATCCTAATCCCCAGAACCTGTGAATATTCTGCATTATGTGGCATTATGTGGCAGAAGGGAATTAAGGTTGTTAGTCAGCTGACCTAAAACTAAATTATTCTGGATTATTTGGGTGGGTCCAATATAATCACATGGGTCCTTAAAAATGGCACAGAGAGGCTGAAGAAGGGAGGCAGAGGGAGCTGTGACTCCTGGAGAGGGCCTGAGGGATGCAGTGTGAGGATTCAACTCACCTTCCGCTTTGAAGGTGGAGGAAGCAGCCAGCAAGCCAGGGTGCTCAGGCAGCCTCCAAATTCTGGAAAAGGCAAGGAAGTAGATTCTCCCTAGAGCCTCCAGAGAGGAAAAGAACCTTGCAGGCATCTTGATGTTAGCCCAGGAGACCTGTTTCAGACTTCCGACATACAGCACTATAATGTAATAAACACGTACCGCTGGAGCCGTGAAGTTGGACATGATTTGTTACAGCAGCAAGAGGAAACTAACAGGGGCGCCTGGGTGGCTCAGTCAGTTGAGCCACTGCCTTTGGCTCATGTCATGATGCCGGGGTCCTGGGAGAGAGTCCCGCATCCGGCTCCTTGCTCAGTGGGGTGCCTGCTTCTCTCTCTGCCTCTGCCTGCCACTCTGCCTGCTTGTGCTCTCTCTCTCTCTCTGACAAATAAATAAACAAATAAATAAAATCTTTAAAAGAAAAAAAGAGGAAACTAACACAGAAGGGACCATGTCTCGGCTGAATTTGCATACACGTGTAACCTAGATCTGTTTCGGTGCTTAATAAATGCTCCCTTAATGCAGTTGCATTAAGAATTCCTGACTTAGGGACACCTGGGTGGCTCAGTTGGTTGAGCAGCTACCTTCAGCTCAGGTCATGATCCCGGTGTCCTGGGATCGAGTCCCACATCGGGCTCCTTGCTCAGCGGGACTGCTTCTCCCTCTGCCTCTGCCTGCCACTCTGTCTGCCTGTGCTCACTCTCTCTCTCTCTCTCTCTAACAAATAAATAAATAAAATCTTAAAAAAAAAAAAAAGAATTCCTGACTCAACATCCCTCCCAGAAAACATGCAGCAAACTCTATCAATATCCATGGGCTTAGAGCCATGTGCTCTAGGTCAGTTTGCTCTCAGCACAGATTTTGTTTTTGCTATTATAAAATAACACCAGAGCAAACATCTTTCTTCTGTTTTTGAAATGGTTTGCTTATCCTAAGCAGATTTCCTGGGTCGAAGATGATGGACAGTGTTGATGGCTCTTGATCCATTTAGCCAACCTACTTTCCAGAGGGTTCAAGCGAATACACACCCTCACTTGTAACCAAGCACCACCCTCTACCACAATTGGGCCCAGCAGGGCCCTCATGCATGGCCTCTCCACTGCACATTAAAGCTTTTCCTGCTCTCCTATCAACTGTGTAAGTTTGGGTCCCTGAGCCTCGCTGCGGCCCTCTCACACTGAGCAAAGATCCTAGACATTTTGCTGTGGTGGCCTTCCTGGTGGCAACAGCAACTTCTCCACTCCCAAGAGGAATATTCCTTAGGGATAATGCTGGTCCAGGAGGGAGCAACCTGACACATCCCTAGTTTATTTTTAGTCAGCAATTACAATGAGAGAATTTTTTTTTTTTTTTAAGAGTTGCAAGAACCGATCTGTCTTTGTTCAGGAAGCTGGTAATTTTCCAGTGTCCCCAAAGAGGCAGCCTGGGAACTGGGGAGTGACTGGCCCCAGAGGGAGAAGCTGGTTGATTTAAAGGTCTGATTCTTTTTCCTCTTTGCAATAGAGTGGGTGGGGTGTTTTTGTTCGTAATGACCCTTTTGTTTACTATGCTAATAAGAGCATCCTGGAAGCATTTTTGCACCTGCTTTGAGCTCACAGGACACAGAACATCAGGCTTCCTTTTCCCTTTTTTTTTTTTTTAAAGATTTTATTTATTTATTTGACAGACAGAAATCACAAGTAGGCAGAGAGGCAGGCAGAGAGAGAGGAGGAAGCAGGCTCCCCGACGAGCAGAGAGCCCAATGCGAGGCTTGATCCCAGAACCCTGGGATCATGACCTGAGCTGAAGGCAGAGGCTTTAACCCACTGAGCCACCCAGGTGCCCAGGCTTCCTCTTCCTTTAAGGAATGACTGTCTTCCCACTTTAGGAGAAAAATCACACAAATAAAACTTTGCTTGCCTCTACTTTACCACTTACAGAAGTCTTACTGCACCTGGGGGAGGAGGACGGTGTTCAAGCATGGCGCAGCAACCAAGTCGGGATGGGTTCAATGGGACCTCCCAAAGCGCTGGGAACTGGAGGCTCCTGGGAAAGCGGGCAGTTCCCGTCTCAGGCTCTCGGAGTGCGCAGGCAGTCTGGTGGCTCGTCCCTCTTTCTTGCCTCTGTTCTTTCCCCCTGCCCACCTTTTAGGAGGCGAGCAGAGGGTCCGACTGCCCCAGAGGCTCATCCTGGGGCTCTGCCAGGCCCAAACGTACTTTGGTTTTGCCTGCAGATGCTTCATCTGGAGAATGGAAAAAGCCTTTGGATTCCAGAGATCTTCACTGTAGTCCTGCTCCTCCTCAGACCTTCCCTCATGACTGAGTCTCTGGTCCCCAGGGCCTCGGGCTCCCTCTCTGTGAAATGGCCAAACAATCTTGCTTCCCAGGGAGCAAGCACACGGTGTGCCTGGGGTGAGGGGAAGAGCAACAAATATTTATAAATCCCTCACTGAGGTGGCAGCTGAAACAGCTGACGGAGCAAAGCCCGACCTCAGGTCCCGGACCTCCACGGGCCTGTTTCTTCCTGCCGCCTCCCGCCTGCCCCCTGACAGAGCAGGGCTGACCTCCAGCCTCGTGGTGGGGCCCCAGGCAAATTCCCAGCCCATGAATTTCCTTTGGCACTTTGAGGCTCCCCCAGGAGGATTCATGAGACCACAGCAGGAAATGAGGAACATATTTTTAAATCAGAAGGGGAAGCAATGTCTTTGTGTCAGATAAGTGGCCTGGATCCAGGGCTGAGAGACTGGGGCGCATTTCTCTTCACAGACAGCAGGTGCTCTTCTAGATGTGGTTATGGCAACAAAATAAATGATGGATAATTGCTTTTGTGACAACTTGCCAATTAAATTAGACTCAGCAGAATAACATAATGACAATTTGTTATGCTCCGGTGGGCACTAACATACCAATCATAATTAAATGCTATGACTGAAATAGAATACGTTCGACGCAGGAATATATAACCCCAATTCCCTCTCCGTGAAACATTATAGGTTGAGGCTTGATTTTAATTTCGGAAAGATAATGGCATTAGTGCATATCCAAGTGGGCTTGTGGAGAGGCCTGTGGCGAGGGAGATGGGCCTGAGTGGGAAGACTAGGTCTGTGAGGAAATGCCCCCGGAGGCTGAACTCTAAGGTCATGCGGAAGAGCCAAGGAGCCCCTGGAGGTGAAGACAGTGCTTCACGGGCTGTGGATGTGCCTGGTCCTGTCGGCCCAGCTGGGGAAGGAGAGAAGGAGGCCTTTGCTGACAGCTTCTGCAGTAACAGCGCCTGTGCTGGGGCAGCTCCGAGGCCTCCTCACCCGAATGTTCCAGAAGCAGGCGCATCCTTGAATGAGAAGCCTCAGTGCACACTTCATGACAAAAGTGCACTGAAGGCCTACTTCATGCCAGGCAGGTTTCAGCACTCTTCATCCATAAGGCATTTACTCCTTGCAACCCTTAACTCAAGTGAGGAACCAGCCTCAGAGATGAGGGACCTACTCAAAGTCACAGTAAATTCAAACCCAGATCCTCTGTCTTCAAAGCCACTTTCCCTGTTTCCAGGATGTTCTTCCTGACTAGATGGGGCAGTTATGTCAATAAACACGAAGGAAAGAAACAGCAGAGAGAAGCACAGAAGCAGGCCCAGTAGAGGTGACATGTTTGCCCAGGTCTCACCACCTGTCTCCAAATACGTCACCCTCCCCGCTCCCAGCGGAGAGAGCAGCTGACCCAATGAGAGCCAATCAGTCTTCGTCTGGGAACTTAGCAACTGAGCCACTGCAGTTCCATAAAATGGTAACAAATGTACTCATCTGTCTTAGTCTGTTTGAGCTGCTATAACAGAACACCATAGACTGGACCCTTTAAAAACAACAAAAACTTACTTTTCACAGATCTGAGGTCTGGGAAGTCCAAGATCAAGGTGCCTATAGATGCAGTGTCTGATGAGAATCACTTCCCTGTTCATAGACAGTTGTGTTCTCACTGTGGGTCTCTTTTCTGAGGGCACTAATCCCATTCACAAGGGCTCCACCCTCATGATCTAATCAGTTCCCAGAGGCCCCCACTTCCAAATACCAACACACTGGGGATTGGGGATTAGGATTTCAATAGATGAATGGGCGGTGGCGGGTGGGGGCGGGTACAAACTTTCAGTCCATAACAACATTGATTTTAAAGAAGCTTCTCTTGAGGGGTGCCTGAGTGGCTCAGTCCATTAAGCAACAGACTCTTGATCTCAGCTCAGGTCTTGATCACAAGGTCATGAGTTCAAGTCCGGCACTGAGCCTACTTTATTAAAAAAAAAGGGGAGCTTTTCTGAATTATAATATACACACTATACACTCAACAACACAAAAAGGGCTATAACTCAACTATCAAAAGCTTGACCCAAACTGGATATTCTGATAATAATAAATATTATGTCCTCAAGTTTTAATATCTTTATTGATGCATTAATTCCAAGCCATTCCATAAAAGATTTGAAGTGGTTTTTAAAAAATCAAGTAACAGGGAGCCTGGCTGGCTCTGTCAGTAGAGTCTGCTTGATCTCAGGGTCATGGGTTAAAGCCCTGCATTGACCTAGAGCTTACGTTAAAAAAAAAAAAAAAAATCAAGTAACCATCACTTGTTTGCTTTTTTAAAATTTAGGAGTTTCTGTAGAGGTAAAATGGATGGCTGAGGTTTCCTTTCTCTCTTTCTCTCTCTCTCTTTTTTTTAAAGATTTTATTTATTCACTGGACAGAGAGAAATCACAAGTAGGCAGAGAGGCAGGCAGAGAGAGAAGGGGAAGCAGGCTCCCTGTTGAGCAGAGAGCCCGATGTGGGGGCTCGATCCCAGGACCCTGAGATTATGACCTGAGCCGAAGGCAGAGGCTTAACCCACTGAGCCATCCAGGTGCCCCTCCTTTCCCTCTTAAAAACTTTACTGAGGTTTTAAAAATAAATAAATAATGCAAAAACAAATCATATAATACCAAAATGTTTATAATGAAAATCCACCCTCTCTACCCCATTCTCCTACAATGACCACTGACATCAACTTCATATGTATTCCTTGAGCCTTGGTCCCCCGCTTGCATCGTCCTTTGAATGTGGAAGTGGACCCGAGTATACAATGATAGGATATTTGGGATCTGCTTCAGGTAATCCACGGGTGGAAAAAGCAAGTGAATGGGATGGAAAAAAAAATGACCAAGAATTGACATTGTTGCAACAAGGTGATGGGACTATAGGGGTTCGTCACACTATTGCCTGCTCTTCACTTTTTATGAAATTGAAAATTTCTACAATAAGAACTTAAATGCTGTTTTTTAACTGCTTAGAAAATGGACTCATGTTTTATGTAATATTCAACTTGTTTTTTTCTTGAACTAACAGCTTCTTGTGGACCTTGTTCCAAATCTGTATAACATAGATCAGCCCTGTCCTTTCTAATGGCCTTTCTGTTGTATGGATATCCCATCATTTACCCAACCTCTCTTCCCCTGATGGATTATTCTCACTGTTGTGCCATAACAAATAATGCCAAGTAAACCTACTTCGGCATACGTCTCTTCTCTCTCGAAGGCAGTTTTCTGTATGATCAGTTCCAAGAAGTATAATTTCTGGGTCAAAGGGCAAGTGTGTTTTAAGTTTAACTGATATTGCCAAATCATTCTTCAAAAACATTATTGCAGGGGCGCCTGTGTGGCTCAGTGGGTTAAGGCCTCTGCCTTCGGCTTGGGTCATGGTCCTGGGATTGAGCCCCACATCCGGCTCTCTGCTCGGCGGGGAGCCTGCTTCCTCCTCTCTCTCTCTGCCTGCCTCTCTGTCTACTTATGACCTCTGTCTGTCAAATAAATTTTGAAAAAAAAAAAAAAACATTATTGCAATTTCAGCTCCAACTATGTACCCCTTTTCATCTGCATCTTCCCAAACACTGAGTTCTAGCAATCTGGTTAACCTTTGCCAATTTCAAAAGGGAAACTACATCTCATTTTCTGTTGACGTGTGTTGTTCTGATTGTTGCTGAGGTTGCACACCTTTTCACGCTTTCTCTGCCTCGTGTTTCTTCCTCAGCACATTGTCTATTCATTGCCCTTACTTGTTTGTCCATCTTATTTCTCTTTCTTACTGATTTGTAGCAGCTCTTTGTATATTATCGATGTTAACCTTTTGTCTAGTATGTATGTTTCAAACATTTTCTTCCATTCTTTAATTTTTTGTTTGTGGTATTTTTCCTCATACAGAAGTTGTTGTTGGTTTGTTCATGTAGTCAGAACTATCATGCTTTCCCTGCTGTCTTCTGGGTTTTGTGTCATGCTCAAAAAGTCCCTATATTTTCTTCTAATACTTTCATAGTTTTACTTTTTATTTTTAGATCTTTAGTTCACTTGAGATTTATATGGGGCATGGTGTCAGATAGAGAATTAAATTTAAAATTCCCCTGAAATTCCCAACCCATTCCCAACACTATTTAATAATCTATCCTGTTCTCACTGATGTCAAATGTTATCTTTGTCATATACTCAATGCCCACATATATACCAATTTTTTCTAGACTCTGTGTTGTACTCCCCTGGTTCAACTGCCTAATTCTATACCTGTACCATGCTGCTTTAATTACTGTTGCTTTGTAATACTTCTGATAGTGAGTAGGTAATACTACATTCTGGTATTTCAAAATTTTTTTTAAAGATTTTATTTATTTATTTTGTCCGACAGAGAGAGCGCGTAGGAGTGAGCACAGGCAGACAGAGTGGCAGGCAGAGGCAGAGGGAGAAGCAGGCTCACTGCTAAGCAAGGAGCCCGATGTGGGACTCGATCTCAGGATGCTGGGATCATGACCTGAGCCGAAGGCAACTGCTTAACCAACTGAGCCACCCAGGCATCCCTGGTATTTCAAAATTTTATCAGCCATTCTCATGCATTCATCCTTCCAGATGAACTTTATTATCAAGTTGTGAAATTAAAAATAAAAACTGCCATGGGATCTGATTAGAATTGCCTTGACTATATATATATCAAGTTGGGAAGGATGGTCCAAGACTCTTTGTGTGAAAGGGCAAGACAAAAACTATGCATGGATTTCTCACATGCCCAGGACGCCATAGCCAGGATCCAGCATACTCAGGATCAATTCTGGAATGATGCTGCCCCACACACCATGTCACCCTTTGCTCAGGCTGCTCTATAATCAACTCCTGCTTTTTCATCCTTTTGGGCTCTAACTCTGATTCCTACCTGCCTATGAGTTATGTGTTTCTCTGGCCTTTCAATCACCTCCCATTCTTCCAGCACAGCATGGCTGGTCTTCTCTCTTGACCATTTCGGAATATGCTCCCTCAATGCAAGGGAGTGGTCCCACCCACTGAAGCTGGCCAGCAGGTTCAGGACTGGATAATATCCTCAATGCCATGGGTAACAAAAGGGAACTGAAGAATCTTCTAGTTCAAACTCCCTCCTCTGACTTTATTTCCATAACACAAAGATCATGGGGAAATGACCAGGGGCTTAGACAAAGTTATAGAATAACTGACTGGTTAGAAAAGGCATTTTGAATTTTTTTTGGCAGTAGTAACAAGCAATACCTTTCCCCAGTGTCCACCTTTCCATTCCCTGAAGAGAAGTGTAAAGGAAATATTCTAGGACTATGTTGTCCAAGAATCCACTAGTTTCAGAAAGAGGCTGCCTTCATGGAAACTGGGAAGTTTATCCCAGGCAACCTAAAATGTCTACCATTTCTGATATTAGATTCCCATGAATGTCAGACAGGGCCAGGGCTAGAGTGAGGCAAGTGCCAAATCTGCATTTGTACAATCTTAAGGACGAGTGACTCCTTAAATTTGGGCCTTACTCTGGCCCTAGCTCTGGAGTTTGGATGAGTGGATATTGTGGTCCCTGCCCAGACCCCCTCTGCACCCATTCTACCTGCTGAGACTATTAACTGATGATGACTTGGGGCCACATCCCTCACTGGGGATCACTCTAGCACCAGGTAACGGCCTTGCCCAAAATTACACCGCTTCCAGGGGGCAGCGTATAGCCAAGGACTGACTAAGGTGGGCATGCAAATGCTCGGCCTCCTTTTCTCCTTTGGAAGAGTTCTGAAGAGGCATCCCAGCTCCAGAGTGCTAGAGTCTCAATTCCCACCACCAGTCAAGAAGCACAATGCCTGGCAGGCCTCAAGTTCTGGAGGTACGAAGGTCCACACTTTGGACATCTCCGCAGAGACAGAGCAAACTTACTGTCCTAAGCAAGTGAATCTGAGCAGCCCAAAGGACAGTCTGCTAGTGGTTCTGTCAGTTGAGATCCTCTTCTTTGGGGCCACCCACCCACCCCCCAGCTGCTGGAAATATGGGCTGCTGATGGCTCAGAGCTTCATGCCTCCCTGGAAATTGCTTTACCCAAGATGCATCCTCTCCCAGGGATGGCCCTAGCAATCACTAGCTGATGGAGGAGATGCAAAGGCCCAGCCCAATTAGCTGGTGGCAGCTTTGAAGGGCCATCCTACCTGCAGAGTCCCTGTACAATTAGCAGAGGTCCCCATGGCAACCGCAACAGGGGACATCTTCCCCTCTGCTGGGTCCTGCCTGCCTTGCTCCCTCACAGGTGTATCTCCAGAGAATGCCCCTAACAAAGGTTTTACAAGCAGCTCTCCATCTCAGAGTCTGCTTCCAGGGAACCCAACCTAAGACATCAGCGAACTCAAGCCGAGATATTAGGACATTTCAATGATGCTGACTTAGTTCCTTGACACAAGGAACCGCAACACAGTGACCTACTGATCAGCAGTTAAGCATTAGCTCAATCTTCAGGTTGGTTGTTTCCAACCTGTCTCCTCTCAACGGGGTTCAAGGAAATTGAACCTAAACCACACTTCATTGGTGAATTCCATTCATGTGCCCTTTTTCCTCACTTCAAATCACATGACTCAAGAGAACTTTATATAATAATAGTAAAGCCTTTAGCAAGACAAGGACAAACCCAGGGACATCTGCTAGGGAGCACAACCAAGCTTGTCCTTCTGAAAAGAAGGGATGAGAGATTAGCATTTATGATGTCCACAGGGGGTTCAGTGTTATACAGGAATATTTTTAGTAAATGACAGAGAAAAACGTAGAAAACAGGCTGATTGATTGACAGACAACCCAATTTTTCATCTGGACATCTTTAATAAGTTCTGCAATGCAGGATTATCAATCTTATCTTACCTGGATTTCTACCTTCACAAGGAGATGCCCTTGATTTTAGAGGCCAGAAATAAGTGACTTCTTTATCAAAGGGTTTACTGTAAATGGCCAAGCCTGAGCTGGCCCCCAGGAGCCAAATCTCCTCACCTTTTCATGGTAAAAGAGTTTTTCTGACTCATAACACTTAGGGAATCAATCTCCTTACATAAATCCTTCCTGGATTTAAACACAAGCAAAATGCAAATGCCATTGGAAACACTGTTCCAAGAAGCTAAAGTCACAAAGGCCTGTTTCATGTGTCAGCAGAACGTAAAGCTCTTTCCACCCAGGATCTTTCTCAGCTCCCTCAACACTTTGAATCAGGGGCAGTGCTATTATTATTCCCATTTTGCAGATAAGCAAACTGGAGCTCTGAGAAGCTAAGCAATTCACCCACGATTACAAAATGTACGTGGCAAGCTGGAGGAAGAGGAGGAGGATAAAGAGGAAGAGGAGGAGAAGGTGAGGAGGAAGAAGAAGAAAAAGGATGCCTGTCTGACAATGTGGTCATATGAACCCAATGAGATTAACTAATACATGCAAAGCCTGTAGCACATTGTGAAATGTCTGATAAACACGATCATTGCTATTGTCCCTAAGGTGCTGATGTCCTCAGACACACACACACACACACACATACACACACACTCAGTAGATCCTCACCCCCACGATCTTCCCTGCATATGCATACAGGTCTAGTCAAGAACCACTGCCTTAGTTAATGATGATTTGAATAAATCACTCAGTTCCAGTGGTCTGGTTGCTAAGGACATCATTCTGACAGCCTTAAAGGCAGGCCTCCTGGATTTTATCTCCTTTAACTCATTCTGTGACCTACAAATGGAAAGGATGACAGTAATTCAAATGTGGGAAGGGCCTGGAGAGCCCCCTGATGGCAGGTACCCCTGCCACCACATGGCCGGTTCTGCTGTTGTGATGGAGCGGAAGGCTGTTTGGAAATCATCAAAAATTCTCTCAGGAAGCCCAATTATATTTTTACATCAAGAATCAAAATGCTAGTGCTGCAGACTTCAGCCTATCATTCACAAACCTTTTATCCTGTAATTAAGCCAGATCTGCTGCTGGGCTAATTCTTCCCTGAATGACACCACCCTTTGAGCCAGCCCGTATGTCGGCAGAAGACTTCACTCTGATGATCTATTACACCAATACATCACCGCGGTGAGCTGCCTCCTTAATGATTTATCCATAACACATCATCGGAGTGAGCCACACTCATAATATATTGCTCAATAAGTCTGCGGTGGCCAAGGGGGAAAGCCACAGACAGCGGCCGAGTGCGTGCCCTTACATGGTTGGTGTCAGCATGCAGGGCCCATGCTGGGCTCCCCCTTCCTAAACAATGTTTATATAGGTGGGAGGCTCTCGTGCCAATAGGCTTCTAAAACATGAAGAACCATGACCTTAAGAAAGTCCTATAAATCCTGAGTAGCACAGCCCCTCAGTGGGGAGTGGAGGCTGCCCTTCTAAGCTTGTCAATCAAGTAGGAAGCATTTACTTTAAGATCTTACTTAGAAGGCCGGGGCCACTGCACTGCACAACTCCAGGGGGCGCCATTCACATTGCCATTTGGGCAAATGGCGCCCCCGAGAGTTGTGCAACATGCAGCCTGAGCCACCTCACACCACAACCCCGTAGAAGGCCCTGGGTAAGAGCACAGATTCTGCCATCAGACTGCCTCACCAGAGTCAAGGTTATGGGACTAATGGTCCTATTCATGGCATTGTTATGAGACGGAATAGGATGGTGTACACAGAGCACCTATGACACAGTGAGCCCTCCATGTGAGCACAATTGGTAGCAACCCTAATGAGTCCCGAGAGCAGGAAGCCTGGAGGTCCAGGCTGGGTAGCAGGCAGCCCCTGATGATTGTGTCTTTCATTTTGCCGGATCCTGTGTCATCTTTATGTATCTACATCCTGCATGACTCCAAAGAAAAAGAAGGGAGCATGGAGAAGAGAAGGCTCACAGAAATCCATACTAGGATAAAAATAAGGAGATGGGGACATTCAGGTAAAGGGAAAGGAAGATTTAGCCAAGTTTAAGCAAAACTAGTGCACCAAAACAACACGTGAGGCCCCGCCCCCAGGTGAAAGTGAGGATCAGCACGTGGGCTGGAGAGCACATTCGCGTTGCCCAGAAAGGGAAAGAAGGGCACACGCTATGGCCCAGCAATCCACTCCCACGCGTGTGCCCTGGCGCACAGGAACTCTCTGGCACACGTGCACAAAGAAACAGATAGAATAATGTTCCCTGCAACATCCCAGAGATGGGGAAAAACTGGAAACGTCCACCAACTGGAAAATAAATGTGCAACGGTGCTAGCCAGCTCTTTAATGGGGTGCCCCAGGCTTATTTTCAATGCTTCACACCTGTTACGTCATTTAATTTTCACATCAACTGAGGTAGGTGCACATCATTTGCCCCATCTTATGGCTGAGGAAACTGAGACACAGAGAGGTTGATTTGCCTAAGGTTGCAGAACTAATAAGTGGCAGAGCTGGGATTTGAATCCACCATTCTGGTCACAGGGCCAAGCTTTAAAACACGGCATAATCATTTGTCTAGTCTTCCAGTGGAATACTACACAACAGTGAAAAATGAATTACCTAGAGCTACCTGTGTCAACACAGGGAAGTTTCCAAGTAAAATCCTTGAGTAAAAAGAACAAACTACAGAGTGATATTATAGTAAAAAGCCAGTTACAGAATGTTTTTAAATATGCAAAATGATACCATATGTTTGTTACAAGGGCATACGTTTAGAGAAGATTTATTTTTTTTAATAGGAAGGGATAAAGCAAGTCCAGGAAGATAGGTCCCATGGGGATTGGAGGTGGGAGAATGGGTACAGGACCTGGGGCTCAGAGGGCTTCAGTCTTTGCTAAGTTTTACGTCTGAAGCTGGGTGACAGGATATTTGTTATATATTCTCTGTAATTTTTGTATGCCTAAATTATTTCATAATTTTCAAAACAAATGCCATTATAAGTTCCTCTATCAGCTGCATGTGGCTATAACTTTAACTCTGGATTTACTCACAGCAAAAGCAAAGAAGGAAGCTAAGGTACCAAACTGGCCAAGGCCACATGAGGGGCTCATGTCTATGACCAGTGTCTGGGACCTTCCTAGAGAAACAGGTCTGTGTGACGTGGGAGGGAAGCAGGCAGGCCCTGGAGGGGAATGAAACAACCTCGACTCTGGGCAAGACTCTCCCTCATACATTTGCTCCTGGCTCTGGGACACAGAGCTGTGGACACGGTGTCCAGGCAGTCAGTGTCTCTGCAGACCAAGAAGATGAAGCAGTGGCCACCCTGGGATCAAAAGGCAACCATCCTCTGCCTAATGCTGCCCTCCATCTCTTGGACTTCTCACATCCTGGGTCCTTCCAGCTGTGTTTAAAACTTTGGTTCTTATCCTCATTATACAAAGCAAGGAGTCAAGATGTAGTGGATGGAACAAGAAATAGAGGTATAGAGCATGTGAGTGGCTCAATTGGTTAAGCATCTGCCTCCAGTTCAGGTCATGATCCCAGGATCCTGGGTTCGAGTCCCACATTGGGCTCCCCCTGCTCTGCAGGGAGCCTGTTTCTCCCTCTCCCTCTGCCTGCCACTACCCCCTGCTTGTGCTCTCTCCCGTGCTTTGCCAAATAAATAAGTGAAATCTTAAAAAAAAAATAGAGGTATAATTTTATGTGATTGTAATACTGCAATCCATAATAAGAAATACATATTGGTCTCTGTCCCCAGCTCCTAAAACAGAGCTCCTGAAACCTTTGTAATTTCTGATAGGAGTGAAAGTAGTATCTTTTACTCTAAAAAGGTGACTCTGGGTGGGTTCCTGGATGGCTCCTGGATGAGGGCTGATAACTGGAAAATCCAAACCATAATTAGGAACTTGGAATTTTCGGCCCCATCCCTCATTCCCTTGAGAAGGGAGAAGGGGTGAAAGTAGAGTCAATGATCAATTGTGCCCACATGATGAAGCCTCCACAAAATCCCTAAAGTACAGGGTTCTGAGAGCTTCCAGGGTGGCGAACACATGGAAGGAGGTTGCTGGGAAAGTGGCGCACACAGAGAGGGCACAGGTGCCCTTGTCCCATGCATCTCTTCCCTCTGGATGTTCTGCTGTATTCACTATCATAGCCTTTAATAAACTGGTAAATGAGTTTTCCTGATTTCTGTGAGCTGCTCTAGAAAATCAACTGAACCTGAGAACAGGGTTGTTGGAACTTGCAGTCTATAGCTGGTTGGTTACAAGTATAGGTGATAATCTGTCCTTTCCACGAGCATCTGGAGAGAGAGAGAGAGTGTGTGTGTTGAGGGGCAGTCTTGTGGGACTGAGCCTTTAACCTGTGGGATCTGATACTATGTCTGGGTAGATAGTGTCAGAATTAAATTAAACTGTAGGACAGCAAGCTGATGTAGCAGACAATCGCTTGTTGTGGGGAACCCCCACCCCCTACCCCTTTTGGTGACCAGAAGTCAAGGGTTTTACATGAGTAGTAAAGGAAAAGTCCTGGGGAGAAATGCAGTAGAGAGGGACAGGGTTGTTCCCTGCATAGGAAGGAGGAAAACTGAGTTTCCCTTATAGTGATGCTCCAGGGACGCCTGGGTGGCTCAGTTGGTTAAGCAGCTGCCTTTGGCTCAGGTCATGATCCCAGCGTCCTGGGATCGAGTCCCACATCGGGCTCCTTGCTCGGCGGGGAGCCTGCTTGTCCCTCTGTCTCTGCCTGCCATTCTGTCTGCCTGTGCTCACTCTCTAAATAAAAATTAAAAAAAAAAAAAATCTAAAATAGTGATGCTCCAAAGGTAGAGGAACCGTATCAGTTTCCTGGGTGGCCATAACAAACTGCCACAAATGGAGTGACTTCAAACAACGGTAATGTATCCTCACAGTCTGGAGGCCAGAAGTCTGAAATCGAGGTGTGGGCAGGGCTGTGCTCCCTCTGAAGGCCCTGGAGAGATTTCTGCCTTGCTTCTTACAGCCTCTGGTGGCTGCTAGCAAACCTCGGCGCTCCTTGGCTGGTGGCTGCACCTCACCAAACTCTGCCTCCGTCTCCACGTGGCTGTCTTTCCTCTGTGTGTCTGTTTCCAAATCCCTCTAAGTGTGCCAGTCATTGGGTTTAGGGCTGGCTCTACTCCAGCATGACCTTGTCTTTATCTGATCATGTGATATCTGCAAAGACCCTATTGCCTAATAAGGTCACGCTCACAAGCACCAGCAATTAGGACTTTGACATACCTCTTTTGGGGGTTGGGAAAGAGTACACAGTTCAACCCCAAACAGAACCTTAGTAAGTGTCACTACACAGAGGAACTGAGGGGGTAAATGCCGCTGTGGAAGAAGAGAGAATGGAAGTTACCGAGCCATCATCTGTCCTAGCAGAAAGCCAGGAGGCGATGACAGCAGCTGGGGGTATGAAGCCATGTGCGAAGCTACTCACCAGAAGCACCAAACACAGCAAGAGCTAACCGTGGTTGGCCCCAGGGATGGGTTGACGAAGAGGGAGGCAGACAGCCTGTTCTGGGGAGTGTGGGGAAATTTGAATATGGACTGGTTACCAGGTAATATTACAGAATTACTGTTAATTGCCATGTTGTTAGGCTTAATAATGGTAATGGTGTTGATGTAAGGAAAGGTCTTACTTTTCAGAGAAGCAGGCTGAAGCCTTGGGTCAAAGAGGTCATGTCTGGACGTGCTTTAAGATACAGAAAAGTATATAGATAAGCAAAATCTTCAGAAAAGATCTACATGAGCAAATAGAATAAAATATTAATAATGGTTAAACCTACATGAGAACATATGGAGGATCATACCATTCTCTCTATCCTTACGAGTGTTTCCATAATCAAAATTTATTTATTTTAATTTAAATTCAGTTAATCAACATGTAATGTATTATTTGTTTCAGGGGTATAGGTCTGTGACTTATCAGTTTTATATAATACCCAATGCTCATTACAACACATACCCTCCCCAATGTCCATCACCCAGTTACCCCATCCCCCACTCCCCTCCCCTCCAGCAACCCTCAGCTTGTTTCCTGATTAAGAGTCTCTTATGGTTTTTGTCCTTCTCTTGTTTTGTCTTGTTTCATTTTTTCCTTTCTTCCCCTATGATCCTCTGCCTTGTTTCTTAAATTCCACATATCAGTGAGATCATATGATAATTGTCTTTCTCTGACTGACTTATTTCACTTAGTATAATATCCTCTAGTTTCATCCACGTTGTTGCAGATGGCAAGATTTCTTCTTTTGATGGGTGCCTAATTTTCCATTGTAGATATATACCACATTTTCTTCATCCATTCATCTGCTGATGGACATCTGGGCTCTTTCCATAGCTTGGCTATTGTGAGAATTGCTGCTATGAACATTTGGGCGCACGTGCCCTTTCGGATCACATTTGTTCCTTTGGGATAAATACCCAGTAGTGCAATTGCTGGGTCACAGGGTAGCTCTATTTTCAACTTCTTGAGGAACCTCTATACTATTCTTCAGAGTGGCTATAACAGCTTGCATTCCCATCCATAATCCAAATTTAAAAGTGAGAAGGTTTCCATGTGCTTGGGTGACTCAGTCGGTTAAGCATCTGCCTTCAGCTCAGGTCACAATTTCAGGGTCCTTCGATGGAGCCCCGCATTGGGCTCCCTGCTCAGCAGGGAGTCTGCTATCCCCTCTGCTCCTTCCCCCACTCATTCTCTCTTTCTCAAATAAATAAAATCTCTTTTTCTAAAGTGAGGTTTTAAGTAAGTATTTAGTAAGTCTTGGAATGTGCCTGCTTTCCCCATTTTTGCAGTTCTTCTTGGACCAAAGACCCAGAGAATAGGGCTTCTGCGGTCTTGTAGTTCAACCCCTTATTTTACAAATGGCTAAAAAGGTTGACTGTCTTTCTAAAGTCATACAGCCAACGAGTACATGAGTCGGGGCTGGGCTGGGATCTCCAAGAGCCTCATCTAGTGCCCTGCTGCTCTCCATGCCATTTTCTGCCTCAGTTGTGGGCTAAAGGAGCTATTTTTAAATGTCAGTAAACAATGGAGGTACACTCGGTTCTTCTTTTTTTTTTTTTTTTATGGCAGACATTGCCAATGGGTCACTGAGTTCTCATATATAAGAAATCTTGATTATACCTGAAAGCTTTATTCTCTTCAACATTACAGTAAAGTACAGTCAAGTCCTTTAGATCTTAAAGGAACCCCTTTGGGAGTTTGTCAACACATGTCGGTTGAGCAATAAGCACGTCATCTACCTTTCATTAGCATTAATTGTAATGTGAATTTCATTAGTATTATTTATTATTATATGATAGCAATTATAATCAATTATGTAATAGTAATACTATAATATAGTTATTAATTGTGAGTCAATGGACACAGGAACTAAGTCCTGCTGGTGAGGTTTTCCTAAATTTGAGCTTCTTGGCTTTACGGGTATTTGAAATGGTTCTTTTAAGAAGCCATGCTAGGTGCATCCATCAATAATCAAAAGAGAAGGAATAAACAGTTTCAACCTTGAGAACTTGAGGCACTGGAGGTCAGATTGCCCCGAAGGCCAGGGGAGACACGGCAGGAATGCTGCAGGACTGTGGAACATTCTGGTGCCCGTTACCTGCCTGCAGTTCAGATGACCAGACCCCTCCATCTCATCTGGCCTGTCTCCCATGGCCCTTTTGTCTTCTCTCACAACCCAAAGTAGGAAAGTTAGGGATGGTATAGGGGTGCCAAAGACAAGCTTTGTTTTCTTAGGATTTAAATTGGAAACTTTCTGAGATTAAGCTGGCTTTCTCTTGTTCTAACCTCAGAGGCCTCATGAGTGTGGCTTGACCGGGGCAACCAGGAGTCAAGGCTTGGGTGCGCTCACTGAGGTGACCCAGGCACTGCCCACCCTTTCCCCAGCCTGAAAAGGGAGACCCTGCCTGTGCTACGAGCCAGCTCAAGGCTGCTGGCAGCAATGGTAACACAAGCCCATCGTCCCTTGAATTATACATTTAAGGGGCTGGAAGCCTTGAGGAGCCAAAGTGACATTCATGCCAGGGCAGGGGGAAATGGTTCCAGCAGGGAGCCAGGCCCGAGGAAGAGGATGAACTCCAGGGGGGCGGGGAGGCCATGACCCTCACTGCTGAGATGGCGCAGGGCCATTTCACCTCCCCTGGCAGGGGCCAAGGGAAGCTGATGATAAAGCCCAGGATCCAACTCTCTTTGTGCTTAATATTCAAGAGATAATGCTGAGCACGCTCAGGATTTAAAGCAAGCACCCAGGAGGGGGTCTGAAGAACCTGCCATCTCCTGCAGATTTCCTCAGCTCACAGAGACTAGACCAGCCGTGCTCGCCTGCTGCCATTCCTCTCCTGAGCGCACAGTGCTGGGCTCTGCTCTCCTTCCCAGGCAGGCCCAGCACCAGCAGTTCCAGGGGCATTTGCTTCTGACCAGCATCTTTATTTTATGGAACTGTAGACGGCTTGGCTTCAGAGTTTCCAAAGTTCGGCCACAACCAGCATCTTCTTTGGGTTCTACAGCCCAAAACATACTCGGTGCAGTATTATTATCCCTATGTTTAGATGAGGAAACCATTCATTTGTTCATTCATTCACTCAACAAGTCCACTTCCAAGGATCTCTTGGGCTCCAGACCCTGTGGTAGAACAGAATGCTCCTCAGAACGGTTAGTCACCTGCCCAAAGCCACAGTCACACAGGGAGCATAGCAGCAGCGCCGGCACTGGAACCCAGTTCTTCGACTAACACCAGAGGCCAGAGCTCTTCCTCTGTAATGTACCCTAGTGGCACCCTCAGCCCTTGTATCTTCTAGCCTAACACCCCAGGTAACCAGTGGCAGGTGCGTCCCACTGCAGACTGACCAGGGTCAAATAGAGTGAAAGGGGCAGAGGACAGTGGGAAAGACGTAACTAGATCTTTCCTTTTTTTTTTAGAGCCTTTATTTATTTGAGAGAGAGCATGCACAAGTGGGGGGGAGGGGCAGAGGGAGAGGGAGAAGCAGACCCCACTGAATAGGGAGCCTGACATGGGTCTTGACCCCAGGACCCTGAGATCATGACCTGAGCTTAAGGCAGATGCTTAACTGACTGAGCCACCCAGGTGCCCCAGGACATAAATAGATCTTTCTGGCTCTCCAGACCTCACGCCTATCCCATGCACCACTCCAACCCTGGCATCAACACTGCCCTTCACTGGGAGGAGAACCAGAGGGAGTTCTAGAAACTCCTGCCCCAAGGGCTGTGCAGCCCTGGTGCCCAGAAACAATGTTCTGGGGTTGGAGCCATTTTTTTCTTTCTACTCTAGATAGTAACCCTCTGGCTTCCCTCCATAATCGGGGGGCAGAAGGGAGAAAGAAAAGAGCAAAGTTTACCACAAGGAGGGCAAGGGGAGCAACAATAAGGAAGGAAAGAAAAAACAGAAGGAATGCCATTAAGACACTGCTTTACACAACACACACACACACACACACACACACACACACACACAAATAAACAAAAGCAAGTTTTCCGGTGAAACCTACCAGCACTGGGTAAGCTCCAATAATAGACAAGTTCCCAGGCTGTTCTTTAGCTTTCTCCTTTGTCTTTTTGTTTTTAATTGTTTGATTGATTAGCTGATTGATTGGTTTGTTGCTAGAAGGTTGGAAGAAGATAAAAGAGATGGCAGCTGCTGGGGGGATGTTGAGAAGAGAGAAGCAATTAGACAAGTAGCTGGTGAAAAGGGGCACAATCCTAGTTTTTTGTTTCTTCTCCATTTTTTTAAAGATTTTATTTATTTGAGAGAGAGAGAGAGAGAGAGAAAGTGTGCACATGGAGGAAAGCGTGCAGAGGGAGATGGAGAAGCAGACTCCCCGCTGAGCAGGGAGCCCAACCAAGGGCCCAATTCCAGGACACCAAGATCATGACCCCAGTTGAAGGCAGCCACTTAACTGAGTCACCCAGGCGCCCCCTTCTCCATTTTGGTTTTTTTTTTTTAAGATTTTATTTATTTATTTATTTATTTGACAGACAGAGATTACAAGCAGGCTGAGAGGCGGGCAGAGAGAGGGGGAAGCAGGATCCCCGCAGAGCAGAGAGCCCGACGCGGGGCTCGATCCCAGCATCCTGGGACCATGACCCCAGCCAAAGGCAGAGGCTTTAACCCACTGAGCCACCCAGGCGCCCCACCCCTTCTCCATTTTAATCTAATGTACATTCCCTTCATCCGGTGGGAAGCAACAGTTGCTGAGAGCCTTCCAAGCACTGAGATCAAAGACTGACTCCGTGCCAAGAACTTTGTTCCTGCTCTTCTTTAACCAGTATAGCACCTTGATGAGGGAGGTGTTAGGACCTGAGAGTCAAGTTATTCACCAACTCTCCTAATGTCACAAGACAAGGCAAATGATCAGGGCTTCAATCCCAGGCCTGCTCGGGGGTTTTTCACTACTCCACATTGCCTCTATGCCCACACCCTTCCCTGCTTGATCCTCCGCAGCAAATTTGCAGATTTTGTCATTGACTGGAGAAGGTTAGGAAACTGCCCTGGGCAGTCTCTAGGGACTCAGCACAGTTAGCTCCTTCCTCTCCTACTCCCACTATGGTGCAAACACAGCTGGTTTCCTCCACAGGCCTCTGTCATTTGTCCTGCAGCCTATCAGCTCCCATCTCTACCGTATACCAGGCGCCCCAGGACCTTGTCTTCCTAAACCTCAGCCAGAACATTATTTTACAAGGACACTGGCCAACCTTGAAAGGCAAGGTACCCCAAGGCAAGGAAATAAATTAATGTGGTTGAGCAGCATGAGAGTGCAGCGCCACCTAGCGGTGCTGGGGCGAAATGGTCCCAGGTGGTGACATTTTCAAACCATCAATATCTCATTATTAACCATAATCACAACCTGATGTTTACTTTTGGAGAAATGTTCAGCGGCAAGGGATGCACATGCACTTTTCTGCATGTTTCAGAGGCCTGCGATCCTAAATGCCACAATGACTATTAAACAGTGTCCTGCCCATGAGCAAACAGGAGGGAGCAGAGATTGATTGTACATCTTTTTCATCTAAGCGACTCACAAAAAAACAAAGCTATCCGTTGAAGCCACTGACCTTTCACTAACTGCTGGAAGGAAAATGCTTGATAAATAATAAATAGACCAGTACTGGATGTTGCTTAGAACCATCTTTTAATTAAGAGAACAGACCAACTAGGTCAGGTGACTGACATTTGAGTTCCAGTCCAAGACAAGCATCATTCGAGGGTAAAACTCTCCCCCAAATGTAATTTCATTGTCAGCTACCATTCAACAAAAATCGTCTGCCTGGAATACATATGGATGGAGGGGGCATAGCACTCAACTTCCTGCCTCCTTTGCTTTCCCCCAGCAACCTCTTCACTTGAGGGCCACAGCAAAAACAAGCAACTGTCTGGTTCAGCACCCACAGGCTGCACTGAGTGCTACCCTAAGAGTGACAGGGAAGCCACTTCCTGTCTTCCCCACAGGAGGTGCCCTTCCTCCCCCAGACAAAGTGACCTCTACCACGTGGCTCACGGAACCTGCTCAGGCATCCATCTCCCTGAGCACCACCAAAGGCTCAAAACACATGACGAATCTCACCAACCACGCCTCCACCTTCTGGCTGTTCTGGAAAACTGGAAGAGCTAAGGAACACGGAGACCCTGAGTGAAGTGATAATCTCACACTCCCCACCCCCAACACACACCCTCATGGTTCCTCGTCCCTAGCCCCACATTCCTGAGGCAATGCCAGCACTGGCGCTACCAGACCCACGTCATGTCACGGGCCCTAGTGCCCATGTAGTCAGGAAAACTGGTGGCCCGGCTCTGAGTTAGACCTGCTCAGAGCGCAGAGCCTAGAAGGATGGAAGAGGCCCCACAGCTCCTGTGTGCCTGTCTGGATTCCCAAGAGTGGAGGCAGGCACCAGTGCGGGGCTCAGAGAAAATCTTATCCCATTTAAATGACTTTCTTTAAAGACAGAATGTGAGGGGCGCCTGGGTGGCTCAGTGGGTTAAAGCCTCTTAAAGCCTCTGCCTTCGGCTCAGGTCATGATCCCAGGGTCATGGGATCGAGCCCCGCATCGGGCTCTCTGCTCAGCAGGGAGCCTGCTTCCTCCTCTCTCTCTGCCTCTCTCTCCGCCTGCTTGTGATCTCTGTCAAATAAATTAAAAAAAAAAAAGACAGAATGTGTGCAATGCTTTTAAATGGCAAGCCATCATTTATTTACAGAGAATACAATATCATTAAAAAAAAAAAAAATCAGGAGCACCTGGATGGCTCAGTGGGTTAAAGCCTCTGCCTTCGGCTCAGGTCATGATCCCAGGGTCCTGGGATCGAGCCCCGCATCGGGCTCCCTGCTTCCTCCTCTCTCTCTGCCTGCCTCTCTGCCTACTTATGATCTGTCAAGTAAATAAATAAAATATTTTTTAAAAAATCACATTAGGAGAAGGAAATGAAAAGTGAATTGGGGAAAATCGGAGGGGAAGACAAACCATGAAAGACTGTGGAGTCTGAGAAACAAACTGAGAGTTTGGGCAGGGAGGGGTTTGGGGGAGCTGGGTGACCCGGTAGTGGGTACTAAGGAGGGCACTATTTGCATGGAGCACTGGGTGTGGTGCATAAACAATGAATCTTGGAACACTGAAAAAATAAAATTAAAAATCGGGAATCCTCTCAGAGCACTGATTTTTCTATATAATACTGCTTTCATGATCAGAGAACATGACACTAAGTATTAGACAAAATTACAAAAGGACTTGGGTTTGCCTTTTAAGGACACATGATCAAGAATCAGGCCTATTAAACAAAAGCGAAGGAAGAATTCTAAAAAACCTTGTAAATCCAGAACCACTTAAAAGAGCCTTGCCATAAGGGCGCCTGGGTGACTCAGTCAGTTAAGTGTCTGCCTTCAGCTCACATCGTGATCCCAGGGTCGTGGGATGGAGCCCTACCTTGTGTCAGGTTCCCTGTTCAATGGGGAGCCTATTCTCCCTCTCCCCACACCACCTGCCCTCGCTTGAGCACTCTTGCTCTCGCTCAAATAAATCAAATTAAAAAAAAAAAAAAAGCCTTGCTATATAGATGATGGGAGATGAGTGAGACCTGTTTCCTTTGTTGGCTTTCTTTTTCCTTCTGTCCCTTAACTAAGAGCATTCATCTGGCGCAGTCCCTGAACATCCAGTGTCTCTCTACACTCCCCTTGGAGAGATCATTCATTCTCCTGGCTCCAACCCTTAGCCCTGTGCTGGCGACCTCCTATCTCCCAGACATCTAACTCATCCCTCTGTCTGCCACTTGGACGAAGCACCAATTCCTCTCAGTATGCTGAGAACTGAAGCCCTCCTCCCAACCTTCCTGTTAGTGATGTAGGCATTCTTCTGGCCACTCAGCTTTGTAACCTTGGCATGGCTGCAGAGACCAAAGCCTTGACATATCTCCTCTTCCCGCCCTCCCCCGCCCCCCACCCGCTCCAACCCCATTCTCTGCATCACATCTGGGTGAATCTTCCTTCCACACAACAACACTGCTTTCATTATGTTACTTCCCTGCTCAAACTTTCTTATACCCAACTGAACAACTCTGGATAGTTACCGAGGCCACCATGGTCTGACCCCATACTACCTGTTCAAACCTGTTCTCCACTGCTCAGAGTAATAGGAGCACCTGTCACACATATTACAAGTGAGCTTTGCATTCAGTCTCAACTCTCACATAACTGGAAGCCAAAGAGGCAAACATTATTCCTATTTTGTAGTCTGGCACCGCCACAGGCACAAGGGCACGCGAGCAAATACCGGAGTAAACAGAACTAGCCTCAGATCTTCAAACCTGTCTTTGCAAACTGCACTCTAACCTGGACACATGCCGTCCTTGGCTTCAGTTCAGCAAACCCACACAGAGGGCCCACTCCAGAAAAGGCTCAGTTTAATGTGTCAGTGGGCTCAAATAAGAATTTCTGCACTTGTTGACACTCTGAATAGAAAGAAGGTAGTCCCCTCCAGAAAAGACGACCCTCGGGGAGGCAGGAGCGCAAACAGCAGACCAGGTGTGCCAACTAAATGATGTGCATGAGTGCAGCCCGAAGAGGCTCCGCAAGGGACTGGAGATCTGATTTGAGTATCAGGTAACATTTCCAAGCATGTACCATTTCTCTTTTTCTTTTTTTTTTTGTAACTGAGTTTTATGCCCAACATGTGGATTGAACTCAGGACCCTGAGATCAAGAGCCACATGCTCTACCGACTGAGCCAGCCAGCCGCCCCTGAGCAGACCCCACCTGGAGGGGCAGTGAAAACAGTTCCTCAAGACTACAGTGGCAGGGAGGGTGCTCCAGGCAGTGGAAACAGCATGCCTACTACAACTCCCCGCACCTTTCAAGGCTCTCCATGCGATATTCCTGGACTAGTCTAGAGCTGGCTCCTCCCCAATGCTGCTATTATTTCATACCATAACTTAAAAGAATTCCTGTTCATCTTATTGTTTCCAAAGTCACTCATCTTCCCACTTAGATTTTAAGCTCCTTAATGCAAGAATGAGCTCACACTTCCATTCTCTCCAAGCATCTCTATGCCGCCGATGGCTTTTGCCTACACCAACTGTGGGAAGGGCTCTGAATTCCCAAAAAAACTTCAATTTCACTCTTTTGACCACGGAGATTCAACATGAAAAAGTCTGCTGTTAAGTCTAGTCTCTCTCCCTTCTACCACGCTTAGATTCTCCTCAGGAAAGAGTCTGTCTGGTTTAACAAGATGGAAATGGGGGCACCTGCGTGGCTCAAGAGGTTAAGTGTCTGACTTCTGGTCGTGATCTCAGGGTCCTGGAATTGAGCCCTGGGCCAGGCTCTGCGCTCAGCAGGTGTCTGCTTCTCCCTCCTCTCCCTCTACCCCTCTCCCCACTCCTGCCCATGTGCATGGTCTCTAATAAATAAAATCTTAAGGAAAAAAAAAAAAAAAACCAAGCTGGAAATGTACTGGTGAGGGTGCAGGGATTCACGCATCCCCGCATGTTGCTGGTGGGAGTGTAGCAGAGCAGCTTCTGTCCAGGACAACATTGGAATCAAAGACAAGCAACTCCAGCAGTACCACAGTGATGGGTGCATCCACAGCAGCACTGGCTTGTCTGCAGCCCAAGAAAACATACAGCCACTTTTGTCACTTAGGCACTGATCACATCACTAGGCATCCATACAAAGGATCTGAGATAGTAATATTAAGTAGAAAAACGAGGTACAGGACAGCAAGCATAGCGTCCTCACGCATATGCCCAAAATATTCCCGGAAAGGAAATGGCCTTAGGGGAGAGAACTAGGTGACTAGAGATAGGTTTTAGAAAGGAGACTGGCCTTTTAACCTTAAACTCTGAACCATGTGCCTGTAAAGTTTCAAAAAAAATTATGCATCAGGGACACCTCAGTGGCAGAGTTGGTTAAGCATCTGAATCTTGGCTTCCGCTTGGGTCATGATCTCAGGATCATGGGATCAAGCCCTACATCTGGCTCTGTGCTCACCACAGAGCTTGCTTCAGATTCTCTCTCATGCTCTCTCTTTCTAAAATAAATAAATCAATCTTTAAAAAGAAAAAAAAAGCAGAGGCACCTGGTTGGCTCCACTGGTTAAGTGTCTGCCTTCTGGGGCACCTGGGTGGCTCAGTGGGTTAAAGCCTCTGCCTTCGGCTCAGGTCATGATCACAGGGTCCTGGGATCGAGCCCCACATCGGGCTCTCTGCTCAGCCAGGGAGCCTGCTTCCTCCGCACTCTCTCTCTCTGCCTGCCTCTCCGCCTACTTGTGAGTTCTATCTGTTAAATAAATAAATAAATAAATAAATAAATATATTTTTAAAAAAAAAAAGTGTCTGCCTTCTGCTCAGGTCATGATCCCAGAATCCTGGGACTGAGTCCTGCGTTGGGCTCCCTGCTCAGCAGGACTGCCTTTGCTGCTCCCCCTGCCTGTGCTCTCTCGCTGTCAAATAAATAGATAAAATCCTTTAAAAACAAATAAATAAATACAAATTTAAAAAATACAAAGTATATGTCAAACAACTTTCTAAAAACGTTGTCATTATCATTATGGTAAAAAAAAAAAAAAGCCTTTTAAACCCCAGAAACAGAAGGTCTAGAAAATTTAATGAGTGACACCCGCCCCACCCCACCCCCCACAACTGTTCCTCTGAGAACAGAACCATCTCTTCCACCTGCTTAAGACCCCCTCCCCAAGCTCAGCACTCACTGGCTGTCTATGGTTGTTGAATGGATGAAGTTTACTTTCCCATCTAAAAGTAATACATTCCACAAATGAGAAGAATTGCAAAACGGTGACAGGGTGGCAGGGAGATGCAGCATGGCCGAGAACTGCTTCTGCCTCATGTACTCTTCACCTTCCATTCCCAGAGCCACCATGTGCACGGCCGTGCCCAGGCTGAGGTGTGGGCTCTGCCCCTGGTCTGTCGGGACACAGAAGAGACTGCACACAAAGAACAGAAAAGCTACAGGAGTCCTAAAATCAGAGAATTTCTGAGGCAGCTTATTTCAACTAGCTGAAAACCACTGGTCTGATCAGAAATACAAAAGCTACACGCTTAGAAGAAGATGTCATTTATTCAGGAGAAGATATGAAAATAAAGAAAGCAGAACAGTTGGTAAGGTCTCATGAGCACATCTCCACACCACGAGGCAGGTGGATGCCGGGGGAGAACAGCATCTAAATGAGCTGGCCCCCTCCCGGCAATCCAGTTATCTACAGATGTCCTCTGAATTCAGTCTTTGGCTGAATGTAATCACTTATTCATTCAAATCTTTACTGAGCAGACTAGGTTCGGGCCTATGCTAATTGCCTCCAACACTCTCAATCTATGAGATTAAAGCTATAGTTTTGACCTTGGTCTATCATCAATGATAGGTTCTCACTTTTACCACAAAGCACAAGTCAGCGTGACCTCTCAAGTTGAAAAGCAATAGTTCTATAGCAAAATGTAAAGATTATCTGCAGACAGAAACAATTGGCCCAGGGGACATACCATATGCACAAGTAAAAGCCTGATGGAGCCAGAAAAGAGAAAGATACCCGAGAATCAGATATAGCCAACCCACATGTTAACACAGAAATCCAAGCAGAGCCTACTCAAAACGTGTCCCATTCAAACCATACTTATAAAGGTTTCCTCATGCTATTTACAATTTTAAAGTAAATTTACTTTATAAGCAGTCAGGGAATTCTTTATTTAATACCATCCTAACATAAAAGTTCATTCAAACCATGAAACTGAGCTTATGACAACCTAGAAACAGGAACTAAAAGAAGGCAAACATAATGCCTTAGAGACTGGGAAACATTTACACAGTTTAACTGTTAAAAACAGTTCAACATTCATCTAGTGAATACAGTCTGGATGTCAGTATACATGGAATGCAAGTTCTTCAGGGAGGTGAGAGGCCTTTTGGCTGTTCTTCAGATGTCTCCAAACGCTGGTCCTGGGGAACTTCTTGCAGAGGCTGGTTTTTTTCCAATACTGTTTGAGGTTTGACACCCGTGGGTTCAGATTCCCAGGAAATGTGACTACCTTCCTTTTGCTTAAAAGACCAGACATAAATACATCACACAGATGTTGTCATTTTCACTCCACTGACTGGCTGAAGCTGTATGACTAAGCACATTCTATCATGGAATCAAAACGTTAACATTAATATCCCAGGTCAAATTCTATTGTAACAAGCAACACACATAATCACAATCTCTAGAGAACCAAAATTTCAAAAGTCCTAATGCTAACTCACTATCACAAAATTTTATAGCAGTCACTATCACAAAATTTTAGTATATGTATATGCCACACATCTTTTTTTTTTAATTTCAGTATATTTGGGACACCTGGGGGGCTCAGTTGGTTAAGCGGCTGCCTTCAGCTCAGGTTATGATCCCAGCGTCCTGGGATCGAGTCCCACATCGGGCTCCTTGCTCAGCAGGGAGCATGCTTCTCCCTCTGCCTCTGCCTCTGCCTGCCACTCTGTCTGCCTGTGCTTGCTCCCACTCTCTCTGACAAATAAATAAATAAAATCTTTTTTAAAAATTTTAAAATTAAATAAATAAATAAATAAATAAATTTCAGTATATTTCATCTACCAGCATCTGACCTGGTATTCAGGGACACAAGCCAAGGTTGGAGAAAAAAAAACAAGCCTTACTCTAACTTCTAACAAAGAGACAACTAATCCTTGTAACAATTTTAATTAAAAAATACTCACAGTCCTTGCTTCTCCTACTCTTCTCAAAATGACACCTGCTGCTAATAAAGCCTTCCCTGTTTCCACAAATAACTTCTCTTCATCAGTTTCTCCGAGTTTCTGCAGCTCAACGTACTTCTCCACAAACCTGGAATTCCAAGCAGTCACATCTGAGGTCTGTATATTGAGCGTCATCAACATGCTGTTACACAGTATAAAGCCTTCCCTTAACACATCTTCCTATAGGAGTGGCTTTTTCCTCCCGGGGAATTCAACAAAACTCCTCAAACTGATAATTAAATTCCTTAAGAAACAAAAAAATTAACCCAGGACATGTTAAAATGGCTTACTGTTGACAGGTAGACTTGAAGTTTGGATTGAACAGATCAAAAGCTTTCTGACCAGATCCATAGGCTGAATAAAATTTCCTAGAAAATATAAACAACACAGTGTAAATCTCCACTTACAGATCATGGCCAAGAATAAAGAAAAATTACTAAGCCAAACATAAGCTTTTTTAGTGCATGCACATGGCAAATACACCAAATATTACAAAAAGGTATCCAATGAAAAGTTAACATTCCTGCTCACCTCCACCCTAAACCCCCAGCTCCCTCCCAGGAAGCAACACTAACCATTTTCTTGTGTATCCATCTAAGAATATTCTAATGTACAAGCATACATGCATCTATCATTCCCTCCCAGCCGCATAGTTTAACTCCAAGGACAGAAAACACTATTGTACATCCTGCCTTTTCTACTTAATAGTTCTTAGAGATCATTTCAAATCACTGAACTTAGATTGTTTCCAATCCTTTGCTCCTTTTCCAATCCTTTTGCTCCTGCAGACAGTGCTACAGCAATTAACTTTATCAGTATTTCTTAGTACACTGTGCAAATGAGTCTGGAATAAATTCATAAAAATAGTATTACTAGCTCCAGTTATGTGCATTTGTAATACGGCCTTCCAAACTGCCAGACGCTTCCTGAAGTGGCTGTGCCAATTTACACTCACACCAGTAATGTAGGAAGAGTGTCTATTTCCCCATACCCGAGCCAAATTCTCTCTTCCAACTTTTTGTTCTTTGTCAAATTGACAGGTGAAATATTGTAACTCATTTTACTTTTGCCTTTTCTTATGAAATAAGACAACTTTTCATATGTTTGGTTTTTTTTTTAAAGATTTTTTATTTATTTATGTTAGAGAGAGAGAGAGCGAGCACAGGCAGACAGAGAGGCAGGCAGAGGCAGAGGGAGAAGCAGGCTCCCTGCCGAGCAAGGAGCCCGATGCGGGACTCGATCCCAGGACGCTGGGATCATGACCTGAGCCGAAGGCAGCCGCTTAACCAACTGAGCCACCCAGGTGTCCCCAACTTTTCATATGTTTAAAAACAAACTGAATTTCCTTTTCTGTGCCCTTCTGTTTGGTGGTGTTTTTTTTGTTGTTGTTGTTGGGTTTTTTTTTTATTTATAAGCAAACTTTAGAGCAATATAATTAGCCCTTTGTAACACTTATTGCCAATTTTTTTTTCCCAATATGTTGGCTGGCTTTTGATTCATCTTGTGGCACTTTTTTAGGGGGCAAAAATTTTTAATATGGCTTCTGGGTTTTATGTTATACTTACAAAGGTCTTTATCGCTCAGTTATTCTTAAAATTTTCCCACATTTTCTTCTAGTACTTTTATGCTTTGATTTTTTACATTTAGGTTTTGATATGTCTGGAACTTATTTTGTTTTTATAAGTTCTTTAAAATATTAAAAACAGGGGCACCTGGGTGGCTCAGTGGGTTAAAGCCTCTGCCTTCGGCTCAGGTCATGATCCCAGGGTCCTGGGATTGAGCCCCACTTCGGGCTCTCTCCTCAGCAGGGAGCCTGCTTCCCCCTCTCTCTCTGCCTACCTTTCTGCCTACTTATGATCTATCTCTGTCAAATAAATAAATAAAATCTTAAAAAAAAACAAACCTTATTAAAAAATATATATATTAAAAACACTGAAAAGAAGCCACAAAAATAAAGGTTCAAAAAATTATTTAAGCATTATTATTTTGACATTAACAGTAATACAAGAGGGACCAATAAAATATTCCACATTCTCCAATGACCTATCACCTAGCTCCTGCTATCCATACAGCAGAAACACAAATAATTAAAAAAACATTTTTTTTTATTTTTAGAGAGGGATAGAAAGCACGAGCACAAAGAGGGGGAGAGGGAGAGGGAGAGAGAGAGTATCCCAAGCAGACTCCCTATGGTAAAGCCCTATGGAGGGTTCAATCCCAGGACCCTGAGATCATGACCTGAGCCAAAATCAAGAGTCAAATGCTGACCTGATTAAGACTCCCAGGCACACCCACAAATGATTTTAACATATAAATCCTGACCAAGTTCGTGCAATGAGCCTACCCAGAAAAGCACTGACAAAGTACTTAATGCACCCAAAGATATCCTACTTCAGGTACTACCCTGAAAAATTCCAAGTACAGCAAAAACATACTTGTTCTCCCACGTCAAGGAGTGTTGGGGGCCAGGGGAGGAGATTCCTGATATGAAAGGGGCCTAGACCTCAAATGAGAATACAATGACTTCATAAATTGTTTTCTTACATCCAGAAATAGAGAAAAGGCTAAGAGGACAGGGGCACCTGGATGGCACAGTCAGCTGAGCATCTGACTCCTGGATTTGGCTCAGGTCAGGCTCAGGTTTGTGAGATCAAGATTTGCCTAGGGCTCCATGCTTAGCACAGAGTCTGCTTCTCCCTCTGCCCTTTCCCTGTGCTCTTGTGGGTGTGTGGACCCACTCTCTCTAAAATTAAAAAAAAAAAAAAAAAAAAAAAAAGGAATATGTATTACTCTAAACAAGATACCACCTCTGATCTTAATATTTCAGAAAAAAGAATCATACAAATTCTAGATATTAAAAACTGACATCACTATTTGAGGGAAAGAGCTCTGCCACTGAATTCCAGTGAGTTGACCTCCTTGAGCCTCACAGTCTTTATGAATAAAATGAAGACAATACACTGATCTTGTAGGGTTAGAGTAAGGCCCAAGTTAGAGAATGTTTTTTAAGGGCTTAGCATAGTGCTAACAGATACACAGAAAAGAGTAGCTATAACTGCAATTACCAGTCCACTGCTGGTCTCCAGATCCTACTTCCCAGAACTTGTTTCAGATTCCCTAACTTGGGAGATACACAAGACCTTCTTCACAGGGCAAGCCCTAGCTCAGCTCCTAAAAAAGTCACCAGACTGCTAGCTAAATCTCTACTCCTGAAGTTTTGCTGCCTCCTGTCCACCATGTGGCTTGGCACTCACGCTCTAATCCGATCCTCGGGGTACAAGATGTCCTGGATGGCAGCTTTGGCTTTGCCATATCGCAAGCGGGGCCTCCGGAAGACCGGCTCTCTCAGTGGGGGAAAGGCACTATATATGTCAAACCAGAGGGGCTTCTCATTCAACACCCCAGCCCGAATCAGGTCCCGAGTCCTTAAGGAAGGAAAAATAACGAAGGTCAGTCAGTTACAACAGTCCGAACCCCTGAGTCAGTCTAGTCACAGCCTGGGACATCAGTGGGATTACGGAGTCCACAAGGCAGAACCGAAAGGAGGCCAGAGCGGGGTGTTCCCCACCTACAGTTAACATATTTCCATATTCCAAACCAAACTAACAAAGCTCAGGGGTTACACTACAGTCCTATTTTTCTCATGTGCGTCCCACCTCGCTCCTCGTCCCATCTCAGCCGCGTCGAAAAAAATACAAAGATGGCCCAGCTGGGCCCATCATCTTCCTCCCTTCCTCTTCCTAGAGAACTCCACTCGGACAGGGAAAAGGTGTAATCGTGAAAGGGAAAGATGCGTTCAGAGAGTGGGTCGTGAAGCACACCTGTTCGGAGACAGGAGGGAGCACGAGAAGGCCTCCCCCGGCTCAGACTCCCGCACTCTGGAGAATGCTTCTTCCGGCTCTGACCCACCCAGAAAGAGCGTGAGCGGTCGAAGACCCCCCTTCCTGAGGAGATGCCCTCAGCCCACACCGGGTCCGAGCACGCACCGCGAGAAAACACTCCCCACGGTCTCCAGCCGGCTCCTCGCCATCGCTGGCGCCTCGGACGCTGACGGCCTGGGGCTACCGGAAGCGGAAGCGCCAGCCGCAGGCAAAATGGGCGGAGGCTGTTGGCTGAGACGAGGATCCCGGCGCTCTCTCCGCAGCCGCCGCGGGAGAGCCGAGCCAGGCAGAAGCAAAGGATGGGCCGAACTGGCGCGGCCGGTGGCCGCGGCCAGGTTCAGACGGGAGCACTCGATAGCCGAGCCGAAAGGGAGGGAGCGGGCCAGAGCCGGGCAAAAGCAATAAATGACCGATCTAGAGGAGGGAAATCAGGCAGGCGGTTGCTTTGCCCTTTCTGGCCTTGCGGAGTCTACTCTGGTCAAGAAGGTGGGGTGGCACGGAGCGAAGTTGATGCGGACGAAGAAGGGAGGCGCAGCCTACGTCCGGGGAGCCACCAGGCCAGGACACATGTAAAGACAGATGAGAGATCACACTGGAGCAAGGCCCGGACTGTGCCTTACCTTGTTTGGAGTCACAGACTCCGCCGAAGGAAACCGAGGCCAGGGACGGGCAGGCACCAGCCCAAGGTCACACTAGGGCCCGACCCTCCGTCCTCCGCGCCCTGCTGTGCGGCGCGCCCCGGGAGTCCGTTGACCTCGGAGTGCCTCCAGCATCGCTGCCCTCGGGATGCTGGGCAACTAGTGTTTTCTCCGCGGGAGGCGTCGCGGGCTCGCTCCTCTTGGAGCTGGAAAAGCGAAAGTGAACAGGACAAAATTCCGAGACGGAGACTTAAAAATCTGGGGACAGTAACCTCTCAGGGTGACCTTTTGGTCCAATAATCATACTAAGGGTAGATTATCCCAGTGAACTCAAAGCCCAATGTCCTGAGGGCAGTGGCGCAAGAATCGTCATTGCAGCATTGCAGCGGGGAAGAAAATCAAATGGAAAGTTATGGTTTATATATCCTATGCAATCCCATGCAACTATTACAATGAACAAGTTATGTCCCTATGCATTTACCTAGATGCACGCCCATGACTTCTAAAATGAAAAAGGACGTTGCAGAGAAACATTTTAGTGGAATCCTAACCTGTTCAAAGAATAAAGAAAACACCTTTATATGTGTTTATGTTTGTATGGAGATAGAAACCATGTGGAAGGCACACAAGACAACACTGGTTATCTCTAGTGAGACTGCAAGAAAAGAAAATTTTTTCTTTACATATCCCTCAAGAGTTTGACCTGTGAAGAGTTTTTATTCGTATTTGAGCTTTTTAATCCAATGAAAATGTTTTGAATCACAGACACACAAAATAGCTCCTGGGAGCCCATTATCATCTTTGTAAGCCAGAAAGAGCAGCAAGTCATCCCAGAGCCCTCCCACTCTATGGGAGGCTGGTAAGGAGGAGGGATGTAATGTTTGAGAAGCAGTTACTGCTTGTTTGCCTTATCTTGGAATCCACACACCTACTCAGAAGGTTGCTATTATTAGCCTTATTATAGATGAGAAAGTGAGGCCACAGGGGGTGAAGTAACTTGTCAGACACCTGAGTAACAGAGCCAGGCTTCCAGCACAACCTGGGCTCTCTCTAGAACCTACAACCCTCCTTAGCTGTGCCTCAAGCTGGAGATGGGTAGACCTACGGAGATGGGACAAAGCTGGCCCCAGGGGCAAGGGCCAGGGTGATCTGAGGCCCAGGGCTACAGTAAGAGGGGGGTTTCACTGTTGCCACAGGGCCCTATGACAAAGGGAAGAAAGAACCCAGTTCTGGCTGCTGGGCCAAGTGTAGAGATTCCAATCTCCCAGTCCTAGGAAGGTCTGGAGGACTCTGCTCTAGGGAGAACAAACATGCTCCCAGCTAAATATAGTCTTCCCAGCCTCATAACAAGTTTCTAATTCTGTCCAAGTCAGAGCTAGCTACTGGGGGGGGGGGGGGGGGGGGGGGGGGGGGAGGGGGAGGGGGAACGACTACAGACACACTTTCCCTCTCCCACTCGGGCCTGGCTCCCTAGGCCACTGCAGTGACCGCTGGTAAAGAAGCAGAAGGGTTTATTCCACGATAAGGCAGGAGAGCCAAGAACGCAAACCCTCAATAGGGGAGGAATTACAAGGTGGGAATTTTTCTAGATCTTCTTAAGAAAGTTCCTTCCTCTTCTGAGCTTTGAAAATTTCCCCTCCAGCATCCTATTTAATGCCTCTGTGCCTGAGACAGGGGAATGTTGGTGGGTAGATAGGAGGACAATGGGGATGTGGGAGAAAGATGAATGGGGAACCCCCAGCCTGCAGCAGGAAGTATGCGACCCATGGAGTGTTCATTCATGAAAGGGAAGAAGCTGTCAGGCAGCTGGGGGCAGGCAAACTGGACCTTAGAGCCTTTTGTCTTCTTACCAGGACCTCTCAAGGCTGCAAGGGGCTGATGGACTCATGCCACATGCTGCACCAGGAATCTGGATCATCTTGTTCAACTGTTCAACTGTCTGATACCATAGGTAGTGTCCCGGCAATTTTATGCAGAAGGAAATAGAACTTGTAAACTCCCCAAAAGGCCATATTCCTTCCATTGCACTGCTGGACCCCTGTAGATGTGCCCACTAAACAGTCTTAACTGTCTGCGGGCCTTGCAGCAGGAGTAGGAGCCGCCGTTCGTGGACAGCCTGAATCGTAGCAGCAGGCACTTAGTGCTGGTACATGAAAAATCTGATGGCAGTTACAGCATCACTGCTGCTCTTGTGACCTCTCACCTGCCGACTGCCCCCTAGAACTGAAGCATTTTCGTATTGTAGTAGTCGGCTAGGGCAGTTGTAACAAGGGATCACAGACTGGGTGGCCTCAACACCAGAAAGGTATTTTCTCGAAGTTCTGGAGGCCGGAAGTCCGAGATCAATTTAACAACGCTGGTTGCTACTGTGGCCTCTCTCCTTGGCTTGCGGACGGCTGCCCTGAATCCTCACGTGGTCTTCCCTCTGTCGTGTGTCCTCTTCTTGTGACACTGGTCATATTGGATCTGGGCCAGACCAAATGGCCTCATTTTAACTTCAATACCTCTTTAAAGATGATCTCCAAATGCAGTCACATTCTGAGATACTGGGGGTTGGGATTTCAACGGAGGAATTTTGGAGGGGACGATGTCCAGCCCCATTACATTGCTAAGTGCTTACTCTGAAGAGCTCCCATCTGCCCAGCCAGATCCACACCGACTTAACCCTGCTCTGTTCCTCACGAGGCTGACTTCTTTGGACCTCATCCCACTCTAGTTCCATCTGTGTTGTTGCAAATGGCAAGATTTCATTCTTTCTGATGACTGAGTAATATTCTGTGTGTGTGTGTGTGTGTATGTGTGTGTTTACACCACATCTTTTTAAAAAGATTTGATTTATTTGAAAGGGAGAGAGAGAGCACAAGCAGGGGAAGGGGTAGAGGGAGGAGAAGCAGACTCCCTGCTGAGCAGGGAGCCCCATGAGGAACTAGATCCAGGATCATGACCTGAGCCGAAGGCAGTCGCTCAACCACTGAGCCACCCAGATTCCCCTGCTACTCACCTTTGGCAGAAAGCCAGGGTCAGGGAGAAATTAGCTGGTTGCCTTCGAAAAGGAGGAAAACAATAGTATATGGACCAGGAGGATGAAAGACAAGAAGAAGCCTAGAGTGCCATCTCCCCTCACCCCCAGGCTGTTGTGTGCTCCCTCCCCTGATCCAGCACGCTCCTTAAAGGCCCATACCTCCCCTTCCTTTCAAGAGTCCATCAGGAGAGCACTTGAGCCCCCAGCACACCCTCTGCCAGACTCTGCTCCCTCCCTCCCTAACCTTATCCCTCTTAAAATGTGGTGTTGTGACTCTACTTACTTGTCTGCGTCTCTATCTGGTCCTCTCTGAGGGCAGAAACAGGGTCTTTCCTATCTCTGCCTCCCCATACCCAGCCTGGGCTTGGCCCAGAGAGGACTCTCAGAGTTTCCTAAAAAACAACATGGATGATTAAAGCCAAGTTAGGACAAATGAGGATGACACCATCCAGCCCTCCTTCCCGGAGGCCTTCCTCAAATACACCCTAGGTGTATGGGCAAAAGCTGTGATTGAAAGGAAATAATCCTCCACCCCACCACGAACCTGGTCATCTCTAGTTCTGGCTATCCTGTGTGCCTCACTGACAGATCCATTTTTACAAACCTCTGGGCCTCAGCTTTGTTACCTGCAAAATGGGCATAATCGTAGCACCCTCCATATAGCCTTGTTGTGACGAGTCAGTGGGTCAGTACCTTCAGAGTTATTAAAACAGTGTCTAGTGTATAGGCCCAATAAGTAAGAGTGATGATGATGGTTTCTGAGCATTCCACATTTAAGAGCAACAGATCACAATTTATTAAATCACACCTAACAATTTGCAAAGCATGTTCACACAGCTGCCCATTCATTTCTTCAGCAAACAGTCTTGCCCCCAACAAGAATCCAGTTCAAGGAGAGGAAAGAGAAACACTTTATGCCTCTACCCACCCCTGTATCACCGTGGCTCCTTTTGTAGCCAAGGAAACAGGAGCCAGCTGGGCCTGAAGCAACAATCTGGCCTCTTATTATTAGAAGTAAAAGGCAATTGGAATCATTCTGGAGCTTTTCCAGCAGAGGATGCAACCCTTGAAGTCAGATGTTTCAGGCTGATATGGGCCCCTCTTTTCTTGTGGAAGGCAAAGCAACTGCATCCTTAACGTGCATCCGAACCTCCCAAGATCTTGGAAAATGCAGGTCCTGATTCGGGATGTCTGGGGTGAGGACCCAAACTCTCAATTTCAAACAGTCGCCCAAGTTGATGCCGACACTGCTAATCTGTAATCAGGGCAACCGACTGGCCCAAGTTTGCCCAGGACTCTCCCAGTCTTAGCACTGAGACTCACACATCTGAGAAACACTTGGACCTGGAAACCAGGACAGTCGGTCACTGTGTCCACAGAGCACACTTTGAGTAGCAAGGACATAGCCAGCTGAGTTTGTGCCGAGCTTTGCAGCCCCTCACTCCGGAGTCCCTGGAATAATCCTCTTGACCTGATAAAGAATTGTGACTCTTTAATCTCTAGAAATGACAGGGTAGCTGCTGGTTTGGTGGGGCATAAAGCTTATGTAATCTTAGAGGCTCTTTTAAGGAAAAACAAGTACAAAAATGTCCTTGTTTTGCAAAATTTGCAAAACATGTAACCATGCAAATAGAATAAATTCCCTTCTGTTTGGCCTCTGGCCTAACAGGTGCTCCCTTCCTTGTGGGAGAATGATGTTGGCCTCTCAATGGCCAATTCTGAGAAAGACCACCAGGTGGCAGTAGATTTACACAGCCCTCTTCAACCCGCGCCAGGCCCCCGCCCATCTCCAGAAATTTCTAAATCTTCCTCCAGCTGGCCCAGCCAGCTAATCCAACAAATTAATCTGTGCTGTGATAATGGGCAAAGGATTTCATGCGCTTCTCTCTCAACAGCATATTTTTCATTTAATGGAAATGCTAAGAGACTGTTTTTTAAACCAAATAAAGAATGCTAATACGTGAGTTCCAGGCACACTGTTGGATCACACATCACTATGGAGATGTTTTTAATCAGGGAGACCTTTTTGTGCTCAACAGATTGCATCTATGGAGGGGTTCTAGGTCTTATCACCTGCTCCCCCACCCCATTATATAGCGTAGTGTTTAGGTACCAACTTGGGAGTTCGGCTCCCTGGGTAGTAAGTACTACCACTAACCAAGGGTCATGTTGAGTAAGGACCTTAACATCTCTCTACCTCAGTTTCCTGATCTGTGAAAGGGGAATGATAATACTGATTTCATATAATAGTTGTGGGGATTAGGTAAAATAATGTATATAAAGCACCCCAGAAAAGTTGCACACAGTAAGCACTCAATAAGCAGCTATCATCTTCATCCCATGCCTCGCCTGCCTTCTGCCTTCTGGAAGCCAAATTCTCCATCTTTTCTCCAACCTCAACCCCCTACCAGGTGCCTCAAGAGAACCTCTGTCCCCAGCATGGTAATAACCAGGTCAGTTCTGGGGACACCATTCTCCAGACCCATGATCTCCTCACAAGCTGGGCTGAACCCTAGAGACACCAAAGCGCACAAAGCGGGAGGAGCGCGGGCTGAGCCAGAGCTCCAGAGAGCCCAGCTCAGCACTTTTGCAGGAGGCAGATCTCCCATGTATCACCTCGTGGATACCAGCAGCCCAACATCTGCAGATGTCTGGCACGTGAGGGCAGATGGATAAGGGGCTCGTCCGGCCCAGCCTGACTCCTTCCTAAGTTCTAGGAAGACACCGTTCAACACAGAGGGACTCATTGTGGAGCAGAGGCTTCATCTGCTGTTGGATCTGGGGAGCTCTCTTTGCCTTCCCTCCCCACATTCCCTCTCTGGTTACAGTCAGCTTCAGTCAGCTATGCCGAAAGGCAAAACGATGACTGGTTCTCAAACTCTGTTGCATGTTAGAACCACCTGAGGAGCCTTTGCAGTCCAGTTCGCAGATGTACGACCTAAATCCCAAACCAATGGAATCAGAATCTTTTGAGAATGAGACCCAAAATTTCAGAAATAATTCCAGTATGAGGCACCTGGCTGGGTGAGTCAAAGGAGCGTGCAAATCTTGATCTCAGAGTCATGGGTTCGAGCTCCATGTTGGGTGTAGAGAGAGAGAGAGAGAAAGAGAACGAATGAAAGAGAGAAAGAGAGAGGAAGAAAGAAAGGAAGAATAATTCCCATACAGCAAGTTTGAGACCCAGTGTTCTCGAGTGGTGTTTCTCCCGCTTCAGTGTACATCCAAGTCACCTGAAGAGTTTATTAAAATTCTAGTCCAGTAGGTCTAGGGTAGACCCTGAAATTCTGTGTTTCTATCAAGCTCCAGGTTATACAAACACTGCTGGTACCTAGCACAGATTTTGAGTAGCAAGGTTGTAGAACTGTGCTTCCCAAACTTGGCATGTACCAGAATCATCCAGAGGGCTTGTTAAAATACAGTTTCAGAGTCCGCAGGTCTGGAGTAGGGCTCCAGGTGACACCGATCCAGCGGGCACCAGGAGACCACTTGGAGCAGCAGGGCTGGAGAGCGTAGAACAGAGGTTTTGGAATCAGGCAGCCTGAGGGCCTGTTTCTGGCTTTACACCTTACTAGCTCTGTAATCTTGAGGGTTACTTAACCTTTCTGAATTGTCATTTCATCAAGTGGCCATTATTGGGTAAGATTAATTGAGCTAATATGAAACACCTACCAGACTTCCCAGTGTGCTGGCCCTCAAACTTGATTGCAAATTTAAATTACTTGAGGAGCTTTAAAATAAATCACTTCATGGTTGTTGATTTAATTTGTCTGGGTTACTGGGCATCAGGACTTTTTTTTTTTTTTTTTAGCATTCAGGTAATTCTGGGCAACCAGTACTAGGTAGTGGCCAGGCACTGTGGCTCCAGACACCAGAATCAGATTGCTGGGCTACATTCCCAGAGTCTCTGACTCAGTATGTCTAGGCTAGGGCTGAGAACTGGCATTCCTAACAAGTCCCTAGGTGTCAGTACTATTCTCTGGGGATTACATACCTATCAGTAAAAAATGCACAGGGCCAGGGCACCTGGCTGGCTCAGTCGGTAGACCATGTGTATTCTGGATCTCTGGGTTGTAAGTTCAAGTCCCATGTTGGGTATAGAGATTACTTAAAATCTTTTAAAAAGCACACAGAGTAGGGTTAGGTTAAAGAATAAGCTTGGGGGACGCCTGGGTGGCTCAGTTGGTTAAGCAGCTGCCTTCGGCTCAGGTCATGATCCCAGCGTCCTGGGATCGAGTCCCACATCGGGCTCCTTGCTTGGCAGGGAGCCTGCTTCTCCCTCTGCCTCTGCCTACCACTCTGTCTGCCTGTGCTCTCTCTCTCTCTCTCTCTAACAAATAAATAAATAAAAATCTTAAAAAAAAAAAAAAGAATAAGCTTGGTTTGCCCTCCTGCAAACAGTACGTATGGAGAGCATCACCAGGGGTCCCTCCGTCTGGATGGGGTTGAGGGAGAACCCCTTTCTAAGGAGGGCGGGAGGAACCCTCATTGTTCCTCTAGATGCTGAGCTCAAATGTGACATGGGGGAACGGCAGTGGCCTTGGCCTGGGTGACTGGGAGCCCAGAAACAAGATGTGTGAGTGGAAGCCACAAGGAGAGCTTTGGGCTCAACACAAGAACTTTTTTTTTTTTTTTTTTTAAACACAAGAACTTTTTAACCTTCAGAACTGCAGTTCTGGAAACGGCAGCAGCTTCCTCTTTTGGCGGTGCGTTCTCTGGCCCAGGAGGTGGTCTGGCTGAGCTGCGGAGGGGAAAGGCAGAGGTGCTTGCACAGGAAGATGTCTGCGGGCCTTTGAAGTCTGGCATTGCACATCCCCGCAGCTTCCCCTCGGCTACTCCAGAAGCTTTCTGTTTATTTGGGGAAATGACGGGCTGGAGCTTTCCTGACAGACTTCCTTTGCCTATAGGCTAGTGGTTTACTTTCCCAGGGCCAATAGGAGAGCGCCTGCGCTTAGCAAAGCCAGCAGGTTGGTGAGGTTGCTGTGCGGTAGCTGGTGTCACCTCCTGAGTGCACTGGGGCGGGAGGGCTAAGCCCTTGGGGCCTTACACAGGCTGTGGGTTAACTGGTTAACGGGGGAGTTTGGGGGAGGGGGTGGAGGGTGGTGAGGCAGGTGGTCCTTGGGAATCTCAGGGGCTCCAGGAGGCCAAACCCTGCCCAGGGCAAGAAGAGAAAAGAGAAGGGTCCAGCCCACACGGAGGGCCACATCAGAGCACCAAGAGAACACCAAGTCTTTATTACAGGAATTCCTATGAAACAGCTCCAAGAAAAAAAACCCACACATAGGAGAAAACACAACTAACAAAGCAACACACACAGACTTGGGGCTGGGGCTTCCCCGCCATGCGCTGGGAGGAGTCGGGGCCACAGCCTCTCCTCTGCCCCAGGGGCCAGACCATCTGTAGCTCGGCCTGGCAGCCTGGGGGCTCCTGGGGGTGGGGGGAGCTCGGGCCGGGTCACAGGGAGCAGCAGAGGGCAGGCGGTCCCCGCGCCAGCGCCCCAGGCCCCGTGTGGCCGCCAAACTTGGTCAGGCTCCTTGGCAGAGGTGTGTCCCGTCCCCCCAGCTGGCAGGGCCGCCTCTCCGGAGCACGTGGAAAGCTGAGCCCCCAAGTGGACCAGGGCCTCAGTGGAACGAGGTGCGACCGTGCCTGCCACGCCCTCATTATCTCGGGGTGACGTGTGGCCACCAGGCCCCACCAAGGCCAGGCTCCCACTCCCCACCTCTCCACCTAGCAAAGTTGGGCTGGGCAGGTTCCCCACTGCGGGGAGGGAGGGGGAACCCCTTGTGCCTGCCCAGGCTCCCTGGCTCTCCAGAGAGGTCCCATCTTGGAGGCTGGCTGGAGAGACTGGGCCAGCCGCCCTCCCACTGGCAGTGGTTGGTGCCCGCTAAGGCTTATGGAACTGGAGTGTGCCTTCGCGAACCATTCACTGTCTTATTCTTGGCAAGAGGCACCAGGAAGCCCTTCTGCCCTAGGCTGGCAACCTCCTCCCACCAGGGCTGGCAACCTCCTCCCCTTGCTTCTCAGTCCTGCACTTTCTCAAGGGTCACCTCAGAACCTGCTGCTGCCCACCCTTAGTGACAGCAGGACTTCTACTCAGAGCCCCCATGAGCCCCCACTGTTGAGTGACTGCAGGGTCCCATCCAGAACCCGCTTTTGTCTTCTCACAAGTGTCCAGGAGTGTCCAGAACACTCGTGCCTAGCCAGAGTCCCCCAACTCCAGGGTGGCCAGCTTCCCCATCCCTGGCAGGGGCCCGGGCCAACCCCTAACAGAGGCAGTTGGCGGGGCCCTGGCAGGGTGGCCAGTAGCTCACTCTCTACAGTGGCCGTCACTCCTCAGAGGGGCCTGAGTGACTGCCCGGTGCTCTCCCACCCATGGCTCTGGCCAGGGGTTGTACCAACTGCAGCCCTGGGGGAAAGGCCGAGATGCAGGAAGCCATGGGAATAAAGGACTCAAGGTGCCCAGACAGGAGCTGGGGATGGGGATAGGGGGTCACGCAGTATCTGGGGCCCAGAAGGAGAGATGGGGAAAAGAGGGGGGGAGGGGCTCCCCCTTCAGGGGCTTCACCATCCTGCCCTTTCGGGTAATCCAACCTTTGCTTTTTTTCTGGGATTTTTAAAAGTAAGCGGCAGGGGAGGGGGGGGGGGGGGGTACGTGGTGGTGGTTCCTGCATTTCCACTCATGGCCCACAGAACAGCCTGGCTACAAAAGGGGCTAGGATGGGCTGCCACCCCTAGGACCCCATGTGCTTCCTCCAATCACAGCACAAAACTCCAAAGTTCTAAGTCCCATGGAAAGTGACAGTGACGGTGGCAGTGGTGTGGCTGGACCGTGGCTGGAGAATCACCAGGCCTCAGTCCTTGGCGCCATCTGTCCGGCGGCAGTTGGGCCTTCAGCTGGGGGCCGGTCTGGGTCTCCGGCCACCTCCACCAGGTCAGACATCTCCGGCGATGAGGAACTGCTGGCATCTGGTAGGGAAAAGAGTTGGGAGAAGTCTTTGTCACTGGAGCCCAGTGGTCTTTCCTTGTCCCTGCAGAGCAATCCCTGCAGAGATGGTTTTAGGCAGAAGGTCCCAAAGACAGGTGCCCTCTCCTTCCAGGGACTCTATGCCAGCGTTGGAACTCTGCCCGAGGCCATGTCCCACCCTCCAAATCCAAGCTCCTACAACAGCAAGAGCAGGGCCTCAGGCAGCTAGAGATGGAGTGGGGGCTGGAATTCCAGGGGGCAGTAAACCTACAGGAAGGGCTCAGAGGTGGGGAAGTAGCCAGCCCATTCTGGGAATGCAGCGGTAGCTCAAGGAGCTACACCAAGGGGACCCGTAGGGGCAGAAAATAGATTGGGGTCAGAATTTGGTGGACCCCACACACCAGGCCAAGGAGTTCATAAACCTCTACTCGGAGAGCTCACTCCAACATCAAGGGAGAAAGGGCAGAAGAATGGTGTTCTGGTGACGGGGGAACAGAGTCGGGCAGTGAAGACCCCAGCAGCCGTGAACCCGGTGATGGGAGTCTACCAGCACAGGGTGGAAGGGAGAGGAGAAATGAAATGGGGAATACTCGAGAAGAGGCTGTCTGGCTCCCAGTGACTTCAGACCCAGGGCTGGAAAGATGGTCGTGGGCACAGCTGGGATGCAGAGTGGATGTAGAAGGCTGACTGAGAGGGAGGATCAGAATTAGGGGCCCACTGCATGGAGGTCTTGCTGTTGCTGTGAAGAAGGGCAGTGACTGCCAGAGTGGGAGCGAGACAGTTAAGGGCAGAGCTCCCAGGAGAGTGGGACTATGGGACTGGGAGGAGCCCCCGGAGCAGCACGGAGAATAAACAGCAGATGGGAAGAAGGCCCAGGATTCCTGGGCCACAGGGTTAGGTGGGGAACAGTTTCAAGAAAGACTGCAGGCATGGCATGCAGAGGGCGCACCAGAGGGTGCAGAACGGAAGGACCTGGATCTGGGGTGACCTTCCTGCATCAGTCTGGGGGTGGTGGGAGGGCTGCGCCTGCAATGGGTGAAAGAGGCTCCCACTTTTTCCAAGTTGGGCAATGAAGGAAAATAATGAAACCTCTTGGTTCTTAAGCTGGGGAGGAGGAGAGGGTATAGGCTTGAGGAAGGAGCTGGAAAGGGAAAAGCTGGACAACTCGGGAGAGAAATGATGATGGCAAGGTCCTGATGTGGGGGGGGGGCTTTGGAGCATACACGTTTTCCCTGGGGGTCGGGGGAAAGGGGAGGGAATGGCAGCAGAGGAGAGGGAGGCAGTCAGCTGGAAGTGGTGTGAAGGCCAGCCGCCCAGGCTGGTTGATCCACTGCCACAACGACCAACCCAAGGGCAGCGAGCCATGTCATCATAGCGTGCAGGCCATACCTGCCAGCCCATCCACGGCTGGGGGAAGCCCTGGAGACACTGGCCACCAGGACCAGGACAGCAGCCTGGGAAAGGGTGGGTGGGCCGCCTCCTGATGGGGAGGGCCCAGAACAGGGAACAGGTTCTACTGAGCCCCAGAGGGGGGACTGACATTCTCTGGTTTGTTGGCAGCCAGGGAGGCACAGGAGAAGAGCAGGAGAAGCAGCCTGAGGGCCTGGAGCTCCAGCCACCAACAGCGCTGCCTGGAAGGAGACTGGTTCTTCCTATGGTTGTGGCAGATTGTAGAGCACCCAACACAGGCAGTGGGACAGCTCTGTGTGTGCACGGCTGTGGGGAGGCCACGTCAAGTTTTCCTAAGTCGTCCCCTTACTGTGCAGTATGTGTCCTGAACTATCTTTCAAATGGGCTGTCAACTATCAAGGTCAAAACTGACTTTTCCCCCATTGTTCCCAGGATCTGGCACAGGCAGGTGTGACTACTCTGCTAAATGAATAAATAACGAAAAAAAGGGAAAAAAGGAAACTCAAAAGACTCGTTTCCATCCACGGGACCATGTCCCCTGCCACAACGATAGGGGAAGAAAACCAGGATCTGTGCCATCCAGTTGACTGAGCCCAATGCCCCTGGATCCCAGGCCCCGCCTTAGGCAGTCCCTGGGCCGCTGTGGCTCCAGGCCTTACCTCTTATTGTCCTTCCCTTAGGGCTTCCTCCACCTTAGGTACCTCCTGTCGCCGTCCCCGGAAGTCTTCATCTGAAAAGCAGAGGCAAGTTGCCTCCTGCTCCACCATGCAGGGCTTCATCATGCATGTCCCCCCGGGCCGGGCAAGAAAGCTGACCCAACGCTCTCCAACCCTTTTGTTTGCTGGGGCACATGCTGATCCTGGGGTGCGTGGGGTGGGGACATGTGGGTGCTAAGAGGCACCAGGGCACAGTGTGGGGTTAGGACACCTGGCTGCTGGCCCGGCTCCATCACTGAGCTTGGACAAGTTCTTCCCTCAGCTTCCTCATCTGTAGAATGCGTGGGGAAGTAGTACCCTCCCTACAGCCTCTCACACCCTCCTAGCCCTTGTTTCCAGATGTCTCCTGACCCCTCAAGGGCCCCTCTGCTCTGAGGCATGAGAATCAGGTTCAGCTGTGGGTCTGCCAGGGTCTAAGGCGGTGTCTTCTGGCCTCCATGGCCTTTGGGAGGGACTAGACGAACACTGAAAGACCTCTGTGCCCAGAGACTGAAACTGCACAGCGCTTGGTTCTCCAAGTGAGGCCCCTCTACGTGGGTCGGTGTGTCTGCCCCCTCCCACCCCAGAGAAGAGACCCCAGAAACAGCACCTGACACTTTGTGCTCCAGGTAGAGACCTAGGTGGAGGTGCTGCTGGGGCCCCCTTTGGGGGGGTAGAAGGAAGGGAGAGACCATGTGAACCAAGAGGGAGGACCCATTTCTTTGGGTCACCTGCCCACCTACCAAGATGTGTCCCCCAGGTTGGGTCCACCCATGAAACACCGGGCCCTCCTCTTGGAGGGTCACCTATGACAAGGAACTTAGCATGAAGCTCCCCCTCCCGCCTTGCCTCACCGCAAGTGTGGCCCTCCACATCGTCTAGGAGGTTAGCCGTTGACACCGCAGCTCCCAGCCTGCCGGGCCATTCAGGAAAATGGTCTCAATGATGGGTGGGCACTGCCATCGTCCTCCTGGTTCTACCAGTCCCTGGCTCTGGCCTCTACCACCCACTCCCAGCTCAGGGACATCTACCACACCGACATCATCCCCCAACACTCCCCAAAGCCTCCTTTCCCCGGGATCAGGGAAACAGCCAGGGCCTGACTTTCTCACCCAGCCTCAATCTCTGGGGATGGAGAAGGGAGTTCCTCCCTGTTCCCCTTTAGCTGCTCAGCTTCTAATATCCTGGGCCCATGTAACAAGCATGGGTGGGAGTCTGGATTAAAACATGGAGAATCTTATTTTTACTCAAGAAACTGAAAGCAAGAAGGCAGGACCCAACGTGCTTCAAATGGGGAGGCGGCAAGGTCTACGGGTCAATTCAACTCAAGAAATTAGGGAGAAGTGTGCTGATTTCAGTGGAAGAACCACGTTTTCTCCCAAGAGTAGATGAGCCCAGCCAGAAAGTGAAGATGTCATGAGATAACTCAAGACCCAGAGAAGTGGGATACACTGGCCTGCTCCCCAGCCCGGTAGTGGGGCTCCAGACCCGGCGGTGGGCTGGCCTCACAGCGTGTGGCGCAGGGAGCGACCACAGAGTGGGTCCCAGTCTCTGGAGAGGGAACAACAAGGGGGTCAGCTCCCTCAGCGTCCATGCCCCGACCCTGCACCAGGCCGGAAAGGATACGACTGGTGCTTGGACAAGTGTTTCCTCTTTGACTTCCTCATCCTGGTCTTCTCGGAGAAGGCCCTGGCCAGCTCGAACAGCTTCCTCCGGGTGGCTGGGGCAGAGAGACCTGTGAGCCACAACTGCAGGGCCAGCCCTGGGGTGGGGGCAGGCGACAGGGTGATAGGAATGGGGGGCGCCCCCTCCCCCGCCAGCAGGGAGGCTGCCATCGGGGCAGGCCTGCAGGGGCAGCACAGGCCCCCAACAGCGGGGGCCCACGGGCAGGCAGCCCGAGATCCTGGCATTCCTGCCCCAGCTGCGGCAGTCAGCAACACTCTTGGCTGTCTTTCCCGCAGCCTCCCCCGCCCCCTTCGCCACCTCCAGAGATGGTTCTGGGATTTCCATGACTAATCCGAGATCCCCCCAACCCCCCCAAATGGAGCCTGGAAGGATGGCAGCCTCATTCACACATGCTTGTGTGGTGGGGAGGGGAGGAGGAAGGCTAGGTGCATCCTGGCTGGCAGGACTTTGTGGGAAGAGGTCACAAACCCTGGGGCCTCCTGCCCACAGAAAGTGGGCTTAGCACGGGCCTCCCCACTCATCAGGCCTGGCCAAGTCCCCTCAAGCCACAGAGGACATGAACTCTAAAACTGGGGTGGGAGTTGGGGGTGGGGAGTGCCACACATTATTATTCTTCTACAGACAGCTGGCTCAAGAGGATTTAAAACTCAATTTGTATCCAAACTCAGCTGCAGAGGGAAGTGAGGCAGGAACCAGCCTGCAATTAAAATGTCACTTTGGTTCACCAAGAGTCCACTTCAAAACTCCAGCTGGCTCCCTCCCTCCTGTGAGGCCACTGGGCTTGTCTTTGAAGAGATGGGGAGGGGGCAGAGGCCGGACTCACATTTTCCCATGTGTTTCAACTTGTCCCTGAATAAGGCATCTTCAGACACAGCAGGATTGGTGTCACTGGTTCCTGAAAGGGGAAGGCACCTCTGAGGGATGGCAGGAGAGGGACAGCAGCTGCCCAAGGCCCTCAGTGGGGAAGTGGGTCAGGGCTGGCCCCACAGGATAGGGGTTCGGCCCAACCCTTCCATCTGAGGAAAGGGGCAAAAGATCAGACTTCTTCCCTAAAGACACTAGGGATCTAAGGAACACTTCTTTCTCCACAGAGCCTTGCTTGGCTTCTTTGTGTACAAAGCAGGACCATGGTATGGTCTGCTGTATGCGTGGAGAGCCGCTCACACCTCCTTCCAGCTCCCCGCTTCTCTGAACAACTCCGCGTTCCATGAAGTCACGCTGGTAAGTTGGTGGGAGTATTTACATCACGGGAGTCACCAACGCTAAGCACTGGGGTTTCCCCTGCACCCTGAACTGGCCGGGAGATAGTCACCAGCGCATGCTGGCTGCGGCTGGCCTGCATCCCAACCCAGTGTGAAAGCTACTACGGGAGTGGAAGGGAGGGGCTGGCACAAAGCAGGCCTTTGCCCTTGGTGATTCCCTTCTCCCCCCTGCCCGGGTTGGCCCCTCCATTACTCCCTCCAGACATGAAGTTTTGGACTCATTAGACATAGGAATGAGGATAAACCCAGCTGGCCACCTAGAGCCTCCCTGCTCACCCAGCACCCACGTGCATCTCTCGCTGCCCTTCTAAAGCTCCTGCTCTCCACCCTGCAACTCAGCTAATCCCAAGTCACCTTGCCTGCTAAGTCCCCTGAGAGTCATTATGATCCATCTCAGCAGTCCTCGTGTGTTGAGCTCATTCAGGATCAAGGACGAGAGACTGTCGTTAAAACTCCCAGATGCACATCTGGTGGGGCCTAAGCTCCGAGCCTGTTGCTTATGAATCGGTTCCATGGGATTTTCTCTCTTTGAGCCAGGATCAGCTGAGCTCCCCATCCCTCTGCCCCTCCACCCCACTCCGCGCTGTGATGTAAGGTCTGCCTCAGGCAGAAGCTGCTGCTGCTCTCTCTGCGGTGGGCAGTCTATGTGTGGTTGGGGGTACTGGCTGGCTAGGGGCCGAGAGGCACACACAGGAACACGTGGGTGGATCCAGGTGTCCAGTATGGAACCCAGGCCTCCTGGCCCTCTCTGTCCATGTTCCCAGCTCCAGCTTGACCCCAGTTCGTGCATCCCAATAGCCTGCTGTCCTTTCCTGGCCCTCCTTTAGTGGATGTCTATGGCTCCCAGAGGGGCCTGGCCCTCTACTGAAGCAATTCTTGCCTCTCACCATCTTGTACATGAAGCTCAAGATTTTCTTCCTCCAGCATGAGGATGGGGCCCGGCCAGGGCCAATACAGCCTTGGCCCGTGAAGGAACAAACCATGCCCTCCTCACCATGAGCAGCTGCTCTCAGCAGTAAGTGTGTCCTCAGCTCTGCTGGCTTGTCTAGCCAACTCTTGGATGTTTCTCTTGCCTTCCCCATGAGACCATAAGCTCCCCCAGGGCAGCGATGAAGTGTTAGAAGCCTCTGAGTCCTTCCTGAGCCCACCCACCATGGGACAGCTATGCTGTGGCGTGTCCCCTTCTTGCCCATGCTCCAGGCACCTTCTGAGCAGTTCAGCCAGACATGAGCCAATCCTAGGGGGGCTCCAGCAGCCACTGGGTTGGCAAGAGTCCAGGTCTGCCAAGTAGAGGGGCCACGTCACTCGGGGTGAGTGTGCTGGTGGGCTCGGTTGTGGGCTCAGAACCTGACCCTCCAGCCTCTTTCCCCACCCTACCCCCAAACTCCAAATCTGCAAAACGCAACTGAAACCGGGGAAGTGAGCCTCTCTGCCCTTGAGGCTTCTCTCCCAGGAAGCAAAGGTTACCTGGGGCAAGAGACGGAAAGCCAAAGTCGTTTCCCACAGCCACGCTGCTGCTGGATTTGGATTTCTGGGACTCATATTTCAAACGATCTGGAAAAGGACCACATTGCTGTCAGGACAGTGAGCTCTCTCCCAGTGGCACCCTGGGCCGAAGTGCAGGAGGCCGAGCCCTCAGATCTCACAGGACACACACAAAATATGTGCATACATGTCTTCAAGAACCAGCTGTGCCACAGAAACTCCAGCCCTCACAAGCACCTGGAACGGCGGGACACCACACTTAGGCGGACCCTGAGACATCACACAGTCTGGCCCTTCACTGATAAGGAAAGGCCCTGGGGCGCCCTGGTGTCTCAGTGGGTTCAGTGTCTGAATTTTTTCCACTTGGCTCAGGATCTCCGGGTTGTAGGATCAAGCCCCACATCCATCCGGGCTCCGTGCTCAGTGGGGAGTCTGCTTGGTATTCTCTCTCCCTCTCCCTTTGTTCGTGCCCCTGCGTGTGTGCTCTCTCTCAAATAAACAAATAGATCTTTTTAAAAAGTAAAATAAGGGGTGCCTGGGTGGCTCGGTCGGTTGAGTGTCTGCCTTCAGTTCAGGTCATGATCTCAGGGTTCTGGGATCGATCTCCGAGTGGGGCTCCCTGCTCAGCGGGGAGCCTGCTTCTCCCTGTCCCTCTGCCCCACCCCCTTCTCCTGCTCACTCTCTCTCTCTCTCTCTCTCTCAAATAAATTAATTAATTAAATTAAAGGCAAGGCAAGGCCAGGCCCTGAGGCCCCCCAGCACCTGTACTGCAGAGCTGGGGCACCTTCTCTCTGCACACCTGATGCTTCCCAACTACACACTGCCTGTCACACACACACATGTACACACTCCCACTGGGACCCTCATAAGACAGGCCTCCCACAGGCCCCTCACTATACCCCACGTGAAACACACTCCCACCCCGCAGGGGAAAGGCTGCCAGGTTGTGGAGTAAGGTCTCCAACCAAAGACAACCCAAACTGCCAGAAAATTTGAGAGCTCCTGCTCTGCCAGCCTCTGTTTAGGGAGGCACCCCCGGACCCCACTCCAGACACATGGTACCAAGGCCAGTGCCTGGCACACAGTGATGTGCAGGGGGAAGAAGAGGGCCTACGAAAGCACACCTGTCTTCCTCTGAGTCCCCGGGAGCGAGAGGAATTGGCTGGGGACTCGTGTCCCTGTTGGCAGAATTCTGGGGTTCCCACAGGATAACACAGTGGGGGCCGTGTATCAACAGGTCCAAGACCACCTTGGCCTCCAGCTCAGTGCCGCCTCTGAGCCCCAAGGCTGAAGCTGACTCCAGCCCCCCCCCCCCAGACACAAAGCTGTGGCCGCAGTGCCCACCCACACCCTGGCCCTGGGCACCACCTCTCTCCAGGGCCAGCAGGAAGTCCCGGTTGCGCTGCAGCTCCTTCATGAACTCCTCATTCTGCAGGAAGAGCGCAATCCTCTCGTCCTCCAGGTACTGCTTCCAGCGGTTCTCCTGATCCCGGGCCCCGGGCCCAGCCACAGAGGGCAGGCCTCCCTCACTGCTCCTGGGCTTGGAGCCCCCGGGGTTACCCTAAGGAGGGGAACAAGGGCTTTGAATGGCTGCTCAGCAGGGCACATGCTGCAGAAACATCCATGTGTATCTGGGGGCACACATGTCCTTTCCCAGCATCCTCCAGCCGCGCCCTGGGACCTGCACCTGCTATCGGGCCCTAGCGGTCAGCCGAAACCCAACTTAGCAGGCCAGAAACCTCTCTGCTGCGGAAGCAGCAAGGACTTAAAAACGATGTTTCCTCCCCCTTGGGCCACCCCAGCCTTCATCTACAACCCAAACGGTCCTGAAAAGTGATCTGCAAGCCACGCCATAGCTTGGCTAGCTCCCCATGGAGGCCCAGGCTCAAAACTCTCCCTGTCTTAACTGCCTCAGGATGAGGCCCCTTCCTACAAGGGCCCCTGAGGCCATGCCCATGTCAGAGGAAAAGGCTGCCTCTGGCCCTATCTCGGGGTGGGGGGTAGGTGCCCGGACTCTCTGCCATTGGCTACCCCCGTGCCCACCTCCCTCCAGCCTGGGGTGATGGCTGTAGCCACAGACTCCTCGGGGCTGTCACCTTCCCTGGGTGGAACAGGAAACCTCCAGGCCCAGTCAGGAAATGAGGCTTTTGGTTCAGCATTCTTTCCCTGTGAACCCAGGCCAACAGAAATAGCTCAGCCCAGGCTTAAACATCAGGAAGTGAAATGGGCTGGCACAAACCGAGGGCGAGCAGAGATGCTGCAAGGCCACTGCCCCTGCCCCCCGCCCCTCACCTGTATGCTGTCCAGCTGCTGGGGCAGGATGCGGAGAAAGTCATCTGGGAGGTTGCCCAGAAGGGGTGGGTTCCAGTTACGATAGCGCCTATGGCTCGATGCAGGTCCGGTGTCCAGCACATCAATGCTTGAGGGTGAGAAGTAACAATGAAGAGGGAATAGTCAGGCCCAAACACAGGAGTCCCGGCCCATCACACCAGCAATCCTGCTCAGAATGTCATTTCTGCTCTGAAGCTTCCCACAGCCTCCAGAACAAAGGCCCAGTGCTCTATCTCATCTTCTGGATCAGGCCTCTGCTAACCTCCGTCTCTGGCCCCAGGGCCTGGCTCCTCCCATGCAAGACAGTCCCTGCTTTGCAGCCACTCTGTGCCCTCAAGGTCTCTAGGCCTGGAGTCCTCAGCGTTCTTGGCACTCAAGCTGGGTGTCATGGGTTTACATGCAGATGTTTACGAATGTCCTCTCAAGACGGCAGGCAGGGCCCGAGCACCCAGCACAGTGCGAACTCACTGCTGCTGAGGAACAGATGTGCTCCCCATGACCAGACCCAGAAGCCAGCCCAGCTGCCCCAGTGCTGGTTGGCTGGGGTGGGGGATGTGGGGATGGCGGGATCCCTACAGAGCAGAGCAGATCCAGGCTCTAGTTCTGGCTCAGTCACAGTCAGCAGGGTGGTCCTGGGCAAGATCCTGCTCCCCTTTGGGCTGAGCTTCCTCATGGAAAAACCCGTCTCCCTGCTGAGGTGGGCAAGAGCCCCTCGTGAGGCTGTGTCTTGGGCAGTATTGAGAAGAGGCACGCTGAAGGCGGGGATGGAAAGGTTCCTGCTGCAAGGGGTGCCCAGGGGTAGCTCTTCATAAGCAAGGTGCCCGGCTGGAGGTCCGTGTGCCACGGCAGAGGCCATCAGCAAGGGGGGTGCGGCGGGGACAGGAAGAAAAGCAGTGGCAGGAACCCTCCCTGACCCCCAGGCCCCCCCGCTCTGCCCTTGGGGCCTGAGGGCAGCCCGGGGCCAGGCCAGGAGCTCCCCACCCCTCCTTAGCAGCCTGCAGCGTGGCAACCGCAGGACACGTGTTCTGCTGAATCAGGGAAATGACACACACAGAAGGCAGCGGGCCGGGGGCGGCGGGCCGGCTGCTCTCGCCTGGCTTTGATTTGTCTCCAGCTCCAGGAATCCCGCCCGCCCCCTCACTGGAGGGGAGCTTTTCCGGGCTGCCGCTGACTATGGAAATAACTTCCTTTCCTTTTCTATTTTGGGCAGGTGGCCTGGCAGGGCAAAGGGGGCGGCGGCAGACGGGGATAACAAGCTGCTAAGTGCGCTGTGGGAGCCAAAGGAACCCGCCCGCCTGCCTCGTCCACCCTCTCGCGGCACAGGTGAAGGAAGGCCCCAGAAGAGCCTGCATTGTAACCCAACCCGGGACTCCGAGTCAGAGGCAGATCTCTCCTCATATCACTCTGCCGCCTTCTGTCCCTATGGGAGGCTTCACTTCTCCCAAGGGCCTGAGGCGGGGGAAAGGATGCCCCCTCTCCCAGGGACTTGTGGACCACCTGTGGTTGGCCCCAGCACAGAGAATTCCTCTCCAGGGTCTTCCCCTAGGTCACAGGTACCCACTCCAACTCAACCACACCCAAGCCACCCAGGAAAGTGAGGAGGGAGAACCCCAGTGTTGCACTGAGACCCCTCGAGCACTTTGTTACTGAGCCCAAGAGGGGAGGGGGACAAAGAGCAGGAGACCCTCCTCAGCCCAGTTTCCCTGGCTGCTGGGCCCGTGGTCCCGAAAAAGGTCGGGCCCAGCCCCTCCTAGGCCCAGGCCCTGGCAAAGGCAAAAATGAGGTCAGCCGCAGCTGTAAGAGCCAGGGGGGCCCTGAGCCCAGGCGGCCCAGGCAACTCCATTGTGGTCGGAAAGGAATGTCAGAAATGAGCTGAGAGGCAAATAAAAAACTTCCAAGGCTGTAATTTCAACAGGAAAACGGCAGGTGGCCTGTGCAGAGGGGTAGCTCTGGTTCTCAGAGACCTCCTTCGTTCCCGAGATAGCAGCAAGGGCAGGCTGGAGGAAGGGAAGGAGAGAGAAGGGTGCGAGGCTCTCCTGGCCCAGAGCCTCTGTCCCAGGACCCCAAAACTAAAATTTTCCCATCAGGCTCCCAGGTTTACCCATGGACCATCAGACCCTAGAAGGATTTCAGATATGAACCTTCCAGGCAGGATTTTTGGTAGAGTGGACACTGAGGGATGCCTGGGGGTCTCTGTGGGTTGAGTGGCTGCCTTCAGCCTGGGTCATGATCCCAGCATCTTGGGTCAAGTCCACATTGGGCTCCCGGCTCAGCAGGGAGCCTGCTTCTCCCACTGCCTGCTATTCTGTCTGCTTGTACTCTAGCTCGCTCTACCTCTCTTGAAATAAATAAAATATTAAAAAAAAAAATGAATGGACACTGAGGCCCAGAGAGACTCAGGCCCTGTCCAGGGACACACAGACTGTGTAGGTAAAACCTGGGCCCAGGGGTCCTGACTTTCCAGGCACTCATCACTGGGGTCACCCTGCCTCTCTGTTGTCTCAGCAGGACAAGCTCTCAGACCCTGCCCCACCTGAAGCTCCTCAGGTGACTGGAGGCGCCAAAGGGGCCTCCTGCTATTCCTCCTCCCCTCCAACCCCAGCAGCCAGAAATTCTAAAACACTAACCTGATCCCGTCACTCTCCAACTCAAGCCTGCTGGCTGTAGGATAAGGCCAAAACTCATCAGAGGACCCACAGGGCCCCCATGATCAGCTCACCTCTCCAGCCTCATGGCCATTCCATTTCCTGGAGTTCCCCAAAGCTCTTGGATGGTTCCCCCTCTCCTGCCTCCTGGCCTTTGCACATGCTATTTCCCTTGCCTGAAACGCCCTCCTGTCCTCTGCTTCATCAGGACACAGTGTGGACATGAATTCCTCTAGGCAGAATTTCTTGCCTCCCCACCCCGTCTTTGCTTCCCCCAGCCTCTAATCTCCTTAGGGGGCAAGGCAGTGCTGTATTCATCTCAGTATCACACAGATGGATCAGCGCCTGCATACTGCGGGAGACTCAGTAAAGGCAGGAATGAATGTTCTGGAGAGAGAGACTGAACGAGACCCTGGAAACAGCCTACCAGTGGACCTGGCTGAGCAGGGCCATCCTGGGGCAAAGGGGCATGTGCTCAGAGCCTGGCCCTGCTTCTTCTGAACATTGGCTTCTGAGGGAATCCTCACCACCGATCTCAATATTCCATGTTGGAGCTCAGAGGCCAGATGTGCAGCCCGGGTGAGAAGGAGCAGTCAAGCACAGGTGACAGGTCTGATCCCTGCCTGGGACTGTGCTAAGTGCTCCATGCACAGTATCTTTCAATCCTCGCAGCAGTGCTGAGCTGGGGATTAGTATTCCCATCCACAGGTGAGGGGAGCAAAGCTCAGAGAGGTTAAGTAGTGAGCCAGAAGCCACACAGCCAAAGCACCCAAAGCCTCAGAAGCTGGGCAGCTGAAAGAAGGGGGTAGGAGAGCACTTTTTTTTTTTTTCTGACTCAAATTCTATGCCCTGTATCCTCCCCAGGCCCAGTGAAGCCTTCATTTCCAGGTCAGGGCCCTGAATCTCAGGCCTCTTAAGCCTTGAGTTAGTGCTGAGGTCCCCTTACCCCCAACAGTGGTTTCAGTCCTGAGTGGCACCACCCTTGTCCTCACAGCAGCTGCACGCCCAGCCGGACGGGGAGAGGGAGGATGGGGCCCCGGTATGCACACCAGGTTCACCATGGGATTCTGCCTCTTATGGCCTTGGTTTGCCCTTCTGAAAAATAGGCAGAACCACTTTGCCTAGTAGAAGCTCGATGTCTTGCAAAAGCATCTCGGGATATTTTAAAAAATTAATAATATGTCAAAGGGAAATCACTTAGCACCGGGCTCCATGACCCATGTCAGGCCGCAAGTCCTGCCAAGGCCTCACCCAGACCAATCCACGCACTCCCTGCCTTCCAGCCCGCTGGAGCCTCCTGGTACCACCTGCAGTAAAGGGAAGACCCCAGCTCTGCTCCTGCCCCTGATGCAAAACATTGTTCCCTCTGTCCTATGAACTTCCAGGCTTCCATCAGCTCCCCAAACTGCAATTGCAGAGACTTTTCTCATCAGAGAGGCGACAGACACAGCAACGAAGACATTGGTTTTGGAATCAGAATGGCCTGAGTTCATAGCTCAGCTCTGTGCTCTTGGGAAAAGTCATGAAAACTCTCTTTGGCTTAGTTTCCTCATCTGTGAAAGGGGGACGCTAACAGAGTGCTCATAAGCCTTTTGAGGATTAGAACGTGACAGTGTACATAGAGGGCCTTGCTGGTTCCCAGCACTTGGCAGCTAGTGGCTGTTGTCATTACTCCTCCCTGCACAGCAGAGGTCTCCATGACCATGGCCTGAGGTGCCCAAGATCCCCAGAAGGAAAGATCCACTGGGATTGGTCCCCTGTCCCATCATTTCCCCCAGCTCCTCAGCACCCCAGCACTGAGCCCTTCGAAGGAACTGCTGTTCCAGGACAAAGAGGCACCCAGACTCCAGCAGCTCTGCTACTGACACGGGGCACAGAAAACAAGCTCCTCAGGGACCGTGGGACCCGGAGGCAACCAGCTTCATGTTAACCCCCCAGGTTACTGAGTCCCTCACCTGGAAGAAGTCTCCCAGGACCCAGCAGTCTATTGTTCCTCTGCCTCCACTTACTAAACTATCCCAGAAAAAAGACTCACTTGCTCCCATTGCCTAAAAATCCCCACGACATCCCTAAACCAGGGGTGGCAAATAGGTATCCATCCCATCAGTTACCGCCGACTGTCTGGGAGGTGCTTGTGGAAGGGGATTCTGATGTTCTGTCTCCACTGAGCAGGAGAGAGCCCAGTGGCCAGTTAGCAGTGTGGACCATGGGCTCCGCGGGGCAAGTATCCATACACATTCCCTGTGTTTGCTTCTCCCACTTGCAGGGTCCTTGGCTGTGAGATTCCAGAAGGCAGCGCCAAGCCCCATGTAACTCTGTGTCCCATATCATGTTCAGGGTAGCACCTAGCCTACAGTGAATGTTTGCACCTGCATACCTTCCCGTGTGGAAGTTCTCCTTGCTATCTAGCTGCAGAGTCTCTTGCTGCAGTGGAAGCCTGTTCTTGGTGGAATAATACCCCGAGGAGTCCACCCTAGTTTCCCAAGGTGTTTGTTACTCAACCCCAGCATCTGATCCTTTTCCCCACTGCCCCGGGCTCTGAGAGGAGTTGGGTTCTCACCGGGGAGGTGGTGTGGGGGGCGCCAGAGGGTAAGGCCTGTCGAACATGTGCATGTGATAGGCTGGCGGGGAGTAGACAGGTGGGGGCTCTTCATCAGAACTGTCAGGCTCCAAAGTCCTTTCCAAGATCTAGATCAGAAACAACAACAAAAAGACATGTTAACAACCTTTCTCTGAATTTGAATAACATTCAGACAAAACCCAGGGCGGCCAAGGGAGCTCCATGCTGCTGGGGGAACATAAACAGATAGGACCATGGCTTTGCCAAACTGCTTTGTTTTCTATAAAGCTGAATGCATGGCTGCCTCTGACCCTACAATTCCAACCTACTCCATGGGCATGAAAGCACACGTCCCCAGAAGAATGTTCAGAGTGGCATTATCCATCCAAGCAAGGATTAAAAACAGGCCAAACAAATCACAGGGCTAGAAGTTGGAGCAGTAGGATCTCTGTGGGAGTGCAGCAGGCCCGGAGGGACACCAGGGGGATTCCAGGCTCTGTGGATGTTTCCTGACCCGGGTCTGGGGCAACTTCATTGAGCCGCACACGTATGGTTCCTGTACTTTTTGGTACATGGGTTACTTCTGATAAAAAACATTAACATCATTCGTACGCTCTCTCAAAGTACCTCGGCATCAGTTATCTCGCCTGAACCTCAAACAACATGGCAAGGTAGGATAGGGATCGTTACCCCATTTTATACATAAGGAAACTGAAGCCCAGGCTAAGTGACATGGCAAAGCCTATGCTCTTTTCCGAAGTGAGTCTTCAATTTGGACATGGTCTCCAGAGCAAGGATCTGTCCTTCAAGCACAATCCCCACATGCCCTGGTTGGATTCTTAGGGCAGAGTGTAGCAAGGGGAGTACCCAGGATGTCTCTCCTTCCCGGACATCCAGAAGCCAGATAGAGGGGCAGGGAAAAGCAAAGGGCGCAGCATGGCCCAGAGCTCCTGCTCCATGGACTGACCTGGATCCTTCCCCAGAGATCCACAGAGGAGGCCAGGGCAGGAAGCAGGAGGCAACGTTCCACCAGGAGATCCCAGGTCAGACACACCCCAGCTGGCCTACACCTTAGCTTCCTGCTTCCAGTCCTCTGCTCCCCACTTTGGTTCCCATCTCCTTCAAAGAACACGAGAAGGGCTTGGAGGCCATCAGTGGGCTCAGAGGCCCTGCATTTTAACTCTGACTGAGCTTATAGAAATCATGCTGAACTGCTTCTAAAAGCCTGGTGGGGCCAGGCTGCAGGGGCACCCGCCCGCCCTGAGCCCACCCCTGCCTAGGAAGACAGGGTCTCACAGGGACACCCTGGCCGGTGGGCTGGTGGGCAGGCACATGCACAAGTGAGCACATGCTCTCACACACTACTGTGCAGACACGGCCAGCCTGACCCAAGGAGGCCTCCCATCCTGGAATGCACTAACGTTCTTTCCTTTCAGGCGGAAAGTATTTAAACAGATGCTTTTGCAGAAAAAGAAGAATGTAGCTGCTTTGTGGGCCACTGCTCTGCTTAGCCCAAATTTCCACCAGAAGAAAGAGAGAGAGAGAGAGGGAGGGAGAGAGAGAAAGAGAGAGAGAGAACACTGCAAGCTCCAGTCCAGTTCATGGGGGAACCTCAGGTCCCTGGCACAGGACAGTGGCTCAGCACCTAGCCGGTGCACCCAGAGAACAGTGTTGCTTCTATCCTCATCCCTCACTCCCTGCCCCTCGGACCCTGCTGCTTGGGGGGGCGGGGGGTAGGACAGGGATCTGGACTGGAGCCTTGAGGCCAACTTCCTCAGTGGCCGGCCATTCTGGCCCCACTGAGGCTGGCGTGAGGGAGAGAGTGAAGAGGGGAGAGCTGTTTCCCAAAGGAAGCTGCTTGGGGCTTCCTAGGCCGTGGCCTGTAGCAGCCCGCCTCCAGACTCAGGGAGATCAGGCCTCCGCGGGGGTGGGGGTGGGGGCGCAGGAGGCCCCCCTCCCCTCACAGCCGTGCCTGTTCCTCAGAGAAGCCTCTGGGGGCTGCAAGACCAAGACCAGACGTTCATCAGAGGCTCCTGGAACAGAATGAGGAACCACCAAGGAGGCAGGCGGCAGGCCAGGCACGCTCCAGAAAGGCTGATCCCGAGTCTCTGGGGACAGTAACCCCAGCCATGTTCCTGGCCTCCCTCAGCCTCTCTCCCCATCACCCCACCAGCCATAGTGAGGTTGTTCTTCTGGCTCTAAAGGTGCTGAATTTTTCAGTTCTGGGGCCCCTTGGCTTCACTCAGTGTGGGTGATGGATGCTTGCCAGGTGCTCTGGGAGCTAGGGTCCGGGCCATTGATCTGACAGGAGATATTTCTCTGTGGCAAGGACGCCCCCCGGGCCAGCCAGCCATCCATCAGCCCCCAGCGAGGGGCCTTTTTCCAGTCAGCAGTTAGTGTCATTCCAGCTGCTGCTCATAAATTTCCTGAAGCACTTTCCGCTGGTCGGGAACTGCCTGCTGATGGGCCGGGTGGGGCTCCAAAGGTGGGGGTTTGGGGCAACAGCCAAGGAGGGGTGCTGAGAAGGGGCTTAATTCGGAAAGCAAGAGTCTTAGAAAAACAGAAACACACACGGTGCAGGCCTATCGAGGGGATGGTGAAGACCCCTGGAGATTCACAGGCCCGTGGGGGCCATGGACAAAGGAGGAAAGATTATGCTACCCTACCGGCCGACCGCAGAAGCAATGAGACTGCAGAAAGGGTCAGAGGATGCAGAATACTTTCTCCTTCCAGCTCACACTTAAAGGATGTATTTGCAAACACACACACACTCACCCCTCCTTTCCACAAAGAGGATCTGGGTTTTCTGAGACTGCTTCCACTGGCTAATCCAGGCAGTTCAAAGGAGTGGTCTCCCAAGGAAAGAGACTAAAGAAACCTGTGCAAAGACAGGGGCAATGTTTATTCACTCAACAGGCGTTCCCTGGGTGCCTGTTATCTGCCAGGACCATCCTGGATGCTGTAGGCAACATGGGGATGAGGCAAATGTCATTGCCCACAGAGCTTCTCCTCCACCTGGAAGGAGAAATCCCAGGCCACACCAACTAAGGGAACAAGGGCCAGTGGCCTCGGCCTATAGGAGGGCTCTGGCTGACAAGAGAGTCCTGAATACCTGTGGAGCTGTGTTGACCAGGAATCCGAGGCCATATCTGGGTCTAGGTTTTCTCTGTCAATGAAGATAATAATACTAATGCCGCCTCACAAAATGTAAGAGGACTGCAAGGACAGAGACATCTAAAGCCTGTGGGATGGTGCCCGGCACCAGCTGGGACTCAGTGAAGAGCAGAGCTAAATGCCATCTGCCGGGCCCTTCTATCTTGTCCCAGGCTGTGTGTCCTAGGTGCCCCCACAGGCAGCGACCTGATCATCGGAGGGCTCTGTGTGCCCCTGCTGCACCCAGCACAGCAGGCCCTCCAGAGACCGGGGAGGGGGGCCACATTTACTGGACTCTTGGTAGGGCCAGGTGGGCCCTAAGCCAGCAAGATGGTCCCCTCTCCCCTGGCGACTTTGTTGATAAAGGAGGGAACGGCTCAGGAACTGTCCACTGCCACAGCCAGCTGCCACCGCCATCAAGCCGAGGCTCTTTCTCCACAGCCTGGCCTTCTCAAGTTCTGGGTCTCTGCGGGCTCCAGAGGTCCTGACAGATGGTCCTGCTGCCAGCTCCCTCGTGACTCACGCTCTGTTTCACCTTGAGCCTTTGCACAAGCACTTCCCTTTGTCTTGCACACCCTGTCCCTCACTCCCCACTCTTTCTTTGGGCCTCAGCTTGGCTATCCCTTCCTCTGGGAAGCCATCCTCCTCTCCTGCTCCCACTTCTCCCACCAAAAGCACTCGCCGCTCCCGGCTACTATGACCTGAGTCTTGCGAGCGCTGTGCGGGCAGAAACTCAGTCTGCCTTGGCCAAGGTGGACACCCAGAAGGGCAAAAGAGAACCTTTCTAGGAAAATACAGGCTAGAGGACCCCAGCCTGGAATTAGACGTCAGTATGTTGGGGTAGGGCCAGAGAGTCTGCATTTTTAACAAGCTCCTCAATTCTGATGACCCCTTAGTGGCGTCTGGTACTGTGCCTGGCACACCACCGAGTAGGTGTGCCATGTTTGTTGGGTGACTGCATGATTTCTGCCCATAAAAGGCCACTAACCGGCTCAGGTACGGGGTTCCTGCGAGAAAGGGGCTACTGGCGAGTTACAACTCAGAGCTAACAACCCACGTCCACTAAGAGGTTCTGACAGCCTCGCGGTGGATGATCCGGGCCGCGCCCCTACCTCCGGGGGGATGCTGTCCTCTGAGTCGGAGCTGTCCTCGTAGACGCTGCCGCCACCGCCCTCCAGGTTCATCTGAAGGAGCTGGTCGATGGTGGCGTCCACGGCGCCGCTGTTGGCGCGCAGCACGCACTCGATGATGTCGTAATCCATGTTGGGGAACATGGTCTTGAAGTCGTCCATGGCCTGGTTGAACTCGAGGCGGCGCACCTGGCGGGCCGGCCGGCTGTTGTTGAGCTCCTGCGACGCAGCAGCTCCGGCCCCGGCCCCGGCCCCGCGCGTTGCCGCCGAGCCGCTGCCGCCGCCGCCGCCACCGCCTCCGCCGCTGCTGCTCCGGCGGAACAGGCTGGTCATTTTGCCGAGCCGCGGGGGGAAAATGTTTGCGGCCGGCGCCGAGCCCCTTCCCCCGGATCCCTGTGCCGTGGCCGCTCGCTCGGTGCGCTCGGGGGGGCTCCCTCCCGCGGCTCCCGCTACCCTGGGCGGCCAGGCGTGGGCGGGGCGCGCGGGATCCCCGGGTAGGGAGGCTAGGGCGCAGGGCCACCTGCGGCCCTCAGGGAGCGGCCCTCGCGGGGCGGCGGCATCCGGGCTGGGGCAGCTGGTCATCCACACCCCCGGGGCATCCTGGGGGCCGAGGGTCCCACCTGAAAGAGAGAGAGGTAGAGTCAGGGGCGGGATGCCTTGCCCACCGGAGAACCGCTTCTTTGTGCTTTCTCTCCAGCGGACGCCAGGGTTCTAGCTCAGGATTGGTACTTCTGAGCAAGGGCTTACTCTGGGCCGGACACGGTCCTAAGTGTTCTGGGTGGGCTGACTCCTGACACTCCTATGAGGTAGGTGCTAGTATCCCCCATTTCGCAGGTAGGAAAATGAGGCACAGATGCTGAAGAAGTGGAGGAATTAGGATTTGAACCCAGGACCATGGCCACTGGTCTCAACCACTACTCCTACTGCCGAGGAGCCCTGAGGACCTGATGCAGGAGGTGCTCTGTACAGGCCCCATCCTGCCCTCTGGTCTCCAGCCCACCCAGTCTCTGCTTCCCACATCATGGTCCCAACTTGATGATCCCACCATCACAGCCTCCAGTTTGTGGAGAGTGCCATCAAATCTGCGTCAGAAAACTGACCAGCCCCCTCACAACCAAGCACGTACATCACTGCCAAGGTCACATTTTTGTTAGTGCAGTCAACTCAACCAAGAGTTGAATATATCTAAAACCCTCAAATTCTGACTTTCTCATGATTATACCAAGATTTACAATAATTTTGTTAATTGTAGAAAAATGGCAGCCTTAAGGGACTGTTCCATCAAAGAATATTTCTTAAGTTTGACACAACAGGTGCAAAGCTAGCTTTCCTTTTCTAGGACTTGGGGTCATCATCTTAACAGCTAACATCGAAACATTCGTGTGATCAAATCAACAAGATGCTCTTGCCTGCCATGATCTCAGCTGTCAAGCAGCTGGTGGGTGCTAAGAAGGACCAGAGCAGAGGAGTGTGGAAGGTGTAGGAGATGGGCTCTCACTCACCCCAAGGTCAGAAGATCTAGTGCTACCATTGATTCCCTCTGTCCCTTTCAGTCTGTCCCTGCACAGGTTGAACGGGACTGCCTATGGTTCCCCAGGGGCACCATGCTGAGATGCTAACTTCCTTCAAACTTCTGAGTCCTTAGAGGGATGTGAAAATTGTCCAGGGCTCCTGTTCTGGGGCTTGTTGGGTGTGTAACTGCCCTGTCCCAGAGAGGTGGGATGTATTAAAGAATGGAAAACTGGGGCACCTGGGTGGCTCAGGTCATGATCTCGGCAATCCTGTGATTGAGCTCTACCGGGCTCTCAGCAGGGAGAAGCAGACTCCATGCCAAGCTGGGGCCTGTCCTCGGCTCCGCAGGGGAGTGCCCCTTCCCCCAGCTTGTTCTCTCTCTCAAATAAATAAATAGATAAAATAGTTTTTAAAAATTATGGAAAACTAGAAGCGGGCCCCACACAGCCTCTGGACACTGATGTCACAGAACTATAATCCCTCCCAGCTTCTGGAAAACACCTATTTTAACACTTTGGTGTATCTACATCCAGAGACTTTCTCTATGCCTCCACTACCATATGTATGCATTTATTTTATGGAAATGTGATCAAACCATAAATTCTACACAACTTGTTTTTCCACTTAATAATTTATGTAGCCATCTTCTCATGTCAGAGCATATAGATCTATCTACTGCATCATTTTTAATGCCTGAGTAGTATTTTGTTCACGGGGTGAAGCACGATTTATTACCCAACTTCTTTCACCCGCTTGTCTTCCCAAACGAGCAACTCGGAGCCCAGAAAGGCCAAAGCCATTTTAGAAGGAAACACAGAGGGGTGACCTCAAATGGTCAGTCTGAGAACTGGGATGAAAATGAGCACAGGAAGGTAGCCAAGTATGACATGGCACCCCACAGCTGGCTTTAGACACCCCAACCCCCATGTCCACATGTCTCCACCACCTCTGCCACATCAGAAGGTCAGAGGATGCTGTTCTGACTCTTCCAGAACGCTACCCTAGAGCCACCACCTTTGTCCTGGGCTCTGGAAACCTGCGCTGAGGCCTCTAACAAAGACCTCGGGAAGGGGCGCCTGGGTGGCTCAGTGGGTTAAAGCCTCTGCCTTCGGCTCAGGTCATGATCCCAGGGTCCTGGGATCGAGCCCCACATCGGGCTCTCTGCTCGGCGGGGGCCTGCTTCCTCCTCTCTTTCCGCCTGTCTCTCTGCCTTGTGATCTGTCTGTCAAATAAATAAATAAAATCTAAAAAAAAAACAAAAAAACCTCGGGCTGCCATCTGCTATGCTGACATCATCACACATACAGGTCAGTGCCTTATGTTAACACCCTCTCTGGAGTAAAGCCACCTTCTTGTTGCCCTGCAAGTAATTTATTAAGAGATAGAGGGACTTGGCTCCCACTTGGCCAAGGGCAAACCCCTGAAGAAGCCAGGACCTGACCCACCCCCGGTGGAAGAAGAAGGAAGATGATGGGGGCCACATTTCCCCCATGAGCAGCCCCCTGGATCGGCCCCTTGGGCTGTGAGTGTCAGGAAGATCCTGAGAGGCATTCCCACGCCCCTACCGTTTACAGGAAGCACAGTGGTTCAGAGTCAGGCTGCCGTCCCTGCTCTGCCACTCCCCCACTGTGGGACCTCGGAGTGTCCTCTCCTCTCTAGGCCCAGTGCCTTCACTTGTACTGATGGGACATAGATGAGAATGAAACAAGATCATCACCCAAGTAGTGCCTGGAGCAGGGTGAGCTACCTGACTGGTGTTGCCACTGCCCCAGAAGCCTGGCAAAGAGCCAGGAGCAGTCGGGACACCGGCTAACCTCTTCCCCAGAGTGGACGGGGTGGGCAAGTCCTTCAGGCCTTAGAAGTACTGCTCCTCGAAGCTCCAGGGGAGGCTGGCTGGCCTAGGCAGCTGGAGACACCACAGGTCAAGCCGCCTCCCCTTCCATTTACCCCGGGTTCAAAGCCGGGAAAAGTAGCACTTCCTGTGTGCGCCATGATGTGGCATGGCTGACAACTCTGGGCCAGCCTCACAGCCTGCTCCACACGTCAGACGAAGACCCTGACACCCAAGACTTGTCAGAGTGGCTCAAAGACATGTGGCCGGTAAGCAAAACCTAGACTTTTCCATCCCAGGTTGTCCTGCAGATGAGAAAGTGGCTCAGAAACGCTAATGGGAAGTGTGGGGAAACGGGATTCGTTGTTCAGAAATACCATCTCCACAGGGCTCTGCCAGAATGCACAGACCCAAAAGCCAAGCTGCCTATGATTACCACCAGGTGGGGCAATGCCACCCCCCCACCCCACCCCGTGAGGACCCTCCCTCACTGAGCTCAAGTGCAGAGTGTGAAGCCAGGGCTGAGGTGGGCTAGCATGGCTGAGAGTGGGGAGAAGGGCTATCATTGGGGTCAGTCTCATCCAGGCCAGGTTCCCTTTTGCAACCAGCATGGCTCAAATGAAAAGCAATTTAAAACACGTGGAAGAATTAAGGCAGGTGACCTTGGTTTACGGGCCTGTGCCAGGCGCTTTCACATTTCATCTTTATTACAACTTCAGAGATAGATACGATGGTCCCCATTCCACAGCTGTGGAAACCAGTTCAGAGCAGTCAGGCAACCTGCACAAAGTCACACAGCCAGTACAGAGAGAGGCCAGAATTAGAAACCCACCTCCTAGGGGCCAAAAGTGCCCAGTCAGGCTTAGAGGGCTAGGAGCCAAGGAACCTCAGAAATGCAGCCACGTGTGGCTCAGGCTCAGAAGACTGGGTATGGCCTGGCTGACATTCCAGCAGAGGAGATGTGACCTAAACAGCCCTGGGGGTGGGGTGTCTGTTGGCCTGGCTCCAGAGCCGGCTCTGTGACCTTGGGGAAACTGCTCCACCTCTCTGAACCCCAGCTGCCAGATGCTAGCAGGACAACAGAGGGAGATAACCCCTGACCCACTTCTGAAAAGTGGAAGTGAATGAAACCCGTTGAGTCTGTTAGATGTCTTAGTCTTGGAGGCCAACTCCTCAGCTCTCCTAAACTCAGGCCTCTGAGTGACCGGGGGACTGGGAAGCAGAAATCCCACACCTGTCCTCCCCCAGGTCCCAGGGTGCCAGGCCTTCCACTTCCCCATGAAGGAATCTGGGCCCAGGAAGAGGGGGACAGCAGCCTGCCAATCCTCACTCCAAGTGTGAGGAGTTGGCCAAGGCCTGAGTCACTCCTAGCCTGGTCCAGGGAGGTGGGCCAGCTGCCCAAGTGCTGTTCTCCTGACCTTGTCCAAGGTCAGTCCAGCCAGTCTCCTGCAGGACCAGGTAGGGTCCACCTGGACCTGTGAGAGCCCGGGAGTCCTGGGCTCCCACTCTGGGGTCAGTAGAGCTGTGTGACTTGGAGAAATGACTTCACTTCTCTGACTGTCAGTGTCCTCATTTGTAAGAACAGGTGTAATATCACCTGGAAGGGATATTGTATATGGGGGTCCTGAGCTAGTAAGCACCCAAGGAAACAAGTTGGCATGGCCTCAGGCACAGACCTTGGCCTGAACAATCTTATCCAGTCCCGTGGCTTTAAGTACCATCTACACACTGAATACAGGCTCCCAAATTTCTCTTGCCCGGAGGCCTCCTGGGAACACGCCCTTCAACTTGATACCTCGCAGCTGACCTGCTGCCCCCACTTGGATGTCCCACAGCAGCTGACATAATGGGTCGTCCGACTTCGAGGTTCCTTCCAGACCCTCCCTGCCCCTCCCACCTTCCTCATCTCTGTGAACGGCAGCTCCACGTGACTCAGGCACAAAGCTCAGGTGGCTCCTTAAGTGCTTGAATTCTCTCCCACCCCACACCCAGTGGCAGCAAACCCCATCTTTCCTATCTTCAAAACCATCCCAGGACCCGGCTGCAGCTCACCACCTCCCCTGCTACCACCATGCCTGTTGGTGTCCTCACTGCCTTCCTACGGCCACCTGCAAGCCACGTGTTGCAGGGCCTCCATCTCCTCCCAGATATCGACATGCTCTCTCCCTCCTTTCCTTCGGACCCCTACTCAAGCATCATTTTACTAAGCACCAGCCCTATCTCCCACGTTCCCTCACTATTTGCCCTGCTTTGTTCTCCTTACGGGACAGACCACCTGAGAGATTATATATTTCCTTATCGACGAGCATCTCTGCCACTCAGAGGACTCCTTAGTTTCCCAAGCCCTTTCTCCTCTACGCTCTCATTTAGTCCTCATGAAAAAGCTATCATTTCTATGGTGGAGGGGGGGGGTATGGATTATTACCCCACTTCTCAGATGAAACAACTGAGGCCAAGGCAGTCAGTGCCATGGTTAACATCCCAGGAGCCTCCTATTGCCTGACCTGAGGGCCTCTTCCCTTACAAGGCACATGAGGCTGATGGCAGGATGGTCCCCTTGCCAATCCAGTGTCAGCTCCTGGGGACAGAAAGTCAACCCTCTCAAGATCTGACTTAACATTCCATTGCCCCTGGGGAGGACCCAACCCTGAAAGATAGGGGGAGAACAGGAGGCCTCAGGAAAAGATGTGGGGTTAGGAGGCCAGAGCTCCCAACTGCCAGCATTTTCCTTCCCCCACCTTCTCTCCTCCAAGGAGGAGGGACCGCCCGGGGCCAGCTCAGTCTCTGCACACTTCTGGCTCCCTCCTCTGAAAATCCCCCAGGGACAAGGGACACACCAGACCTTGTGATCCATCTGTAATTGCTGTGATCCCGCCCTGCAGAAGGGAACTAACTCACTGGCCCTTCTCGCCTCAGGTCTGGCCCCAGCCCAGTGGCACCGCCATGCCAGGCCACTAGGTGGTGTCCCAGGGCCCAGGCTCCAGCTGCTCCTGGGGAAAGGGCAGAGGGAGCAGCTTCTCTCCCAGAACCCAAAAATCTGCCCCACCCCCACCTCAGACTAAAAAGGAGAGGAACCCAACCAGCCCCAGGGTCTCAGAACCTGACACTGGAAGAGCTTCAGAATAGTTTATTCTCCAAGTGGGAAACACGAGGCACATACATGCCACCAATTTCGTGCCCCCGTCCTCGGCAGACATCACGAATCCATCCAGGTATTGCTATTGTCCTGTGGAGCCCACAGAGCCCTTCACCAAGTGATTAGAATTGGCAAGCGAGATGCACCCTGCTTGCCAGCCCTTTCTTTCCCGGACGAGAAGACAAGGTCCCGGCTTACTTTGTCTCATCAGGAATCCGGGCTGCAAAAGCCAGAAGGGCCAGAATGAGGTCATATGACCCCTGGGACGCTTGTGTAACCATGGTTAAGTCCCGGGGAAACCTCAAGTGGGTAATGGCAAGGCTAATGGAGAGGCTGCCGGGCAGCCGAAGGGCAGCTGCCTCCTTGTCCAATTGTCACCCCAGTTGCCATGGGGGCAGGGCGCAGGGAGGCCAGCTCAGCATCTGGGCTTCTGAGCTGGAGAGGCCCCCAAAGGGGGCAGAAGGGAAGGTGGGGGCCCGAGAGATGGAGAGAGGCTCTTAACGTCTGCGTGTGGGTGCGGGCGCACGAGGGTGTCAGTGTGTGTGTGTGTGTGTGTATGTGCGTGCGCGTGCACACTCGAGCCCTCACGCCCGGCCGGGAGGGGGAGGGGCGGCGCTGACAGAGGCGCCTTGTCCTCCTGCCCCTGCACAGGCTTGTTTTCTTCCCAAGCTATTAATGTCGCTGCAGCTTCAAAAGCCGGGTGACCTTTAAATGCCGAGCCTCCTGCTTCTGCCCAAGGCAGGGTAAAGGCTTAATGGAAAACTCAACTGGCCACAGCTGCTGGGGTGACGGCGACAAAGCCAGTCTCATTCTGATGAGACCGAGCTGCAGGGCAGCCGCACCTGTGCCCACCTCTGGGGGCAGGATGGGCACAGTGAGCGGGGAAAGGAGACCTGGTTAGACCTGAGAGGAGCAGGAGGAAGAGGAGGAGAGACAGACTCGGCAATACCGTGCCCTGCTGCGTGACCTTGGGTTGCCCACTAACCTCTCTGAGCCATGCCCTATCATTTAGTCCAATCTAAGCCTGGGGGCAGAACAAAAGTCCCCCTTCCCAGAAAAAATCTTTGAAAAAAAAAAAAGAAAAAGAAACACAGTTGCTTTCCTAATTTTTCTCTCTCTCGTCTCAATTTCCATGGCCAGGTGTGTAGGCAAGGGGAGCTAAGGTAGGGCCTAAGGCAAGAGGTTTCAAAGAAAGTTAATAAGGTCCCTCCCCTAGGGAAGGACTGGTCCTGGAGCCTCAAACCCAAGGACACGTTCATCCCTCCCTGGGGCTCCTGAGGCCCCAGTATAGGGCTACGCTGCCATAAAAGTCACCATCAAGAAGCCCCTTCTGCATTCCAGCTGAAAAGTCCAAGATGAAGCTCCTCAGGCATGATTAACGTGGTGTTTGTTTGACCCTTCTTGGTCAGATAATTGTCATAGTAGGAATGACACCCTAACACTATTGCCGGCCTCCTTCCAAGCCAACCCTATTCCAGGTGCCTTCTGCATGTTCACTTTTATCATCCTCTCTCTGCAGCTCTGCAAGGTACATACTGTCCCTGTGATTTCTACTTTATGGACAGAAAAATGAAGCACAGAAAGATCCAGGGAGTTGTTCAGGTCGCACAGCTAAGTGGCCAAGATGACATTTGAGCCTGGGAGGTCTGACTCCAGAATCACGCTGTAAATCCATCCACCACCACCGCCCCCCCCCCTCCCGTATTCCTAGAACTGAGCACAGAGCCAGGCATGTGGCAAGAACTCAAGTAAACTGGAATTGAGTCCTCAATGGGGCAGCAAAGCTGCCCTGGGGGAGGCTGGGGGTGCCTAGGGCCCGTGTTGGGGGAGCAAGGGAAGAGAAAGGAGAAGTTTGCAGGCAAAGCCTTATCCTGAAGGAAGGACCATGGCAGTTTCCTTACAAAAACCTTTTTGCACCCCACCAAAGTTGTTTAGTTGCCGAGAAGACCAACTGTTTTCCACTTTGACCTGAGCTTCTTAAAAGCTATTTCCACAACAATCCCTCTCTCCATCAACAAATTCTATCAGCTTAGCCAAGAAGCTCAACCCAGGAGCCTGTGAGGAGATCAAATGTCAGAAGGGGTGATGCTCCCCACTGCCCTAATCAGGGGCTGCACCCCGGAGGAACCCCTCTGGGTTGACAGCAACCTTTGTGTACCTGGGACCAGGTCAGTAGCCCAGACTCAGAGAAGGGAGCCACTGGCAGCTCAGGTGCAGGCAAGTGAAGCTGGGCTAGGTCCAGGCATGAGCTCATGCTGGCCCAGGTCCAGGTTCTTGGGAAAGAGGGGCCAGTAGCCCCTCCCTGGGCCCCTCCTTCAGGCAGTTGGGCTGCAGGTCCCTCCAGAGGCAGGGCCTGCATGGTCTGGGGCTGAGCTCTCAAGTCTGGGCAGTCCCAGATGTCTCTGGGCCGCTGGGACAGGTGGTCAGGCAAGGATGCCACACAATTGAGTATCTGAGTGTGCCCAGGGAATCCAGGCCAAGGAACCAAGATTAGGGAGGGGTGCTCAGGGTGAGCAGGGGAGCGTCCTGGGAACAGAAGTCCGACTCCTGCCCCTTTGCCCCAACACTAACACGCACTGTGCACTCACCCACTGAGCCATGAATCCCACTTCTATGGAATTCATAAACTATGTATCATGAAAGGATACAACATTTTTTTACAACAGTGAACAAAAAAATGAGGCATCTCTATATGTGTCCCTGCCCAAGACCCATGGCTAAAGGGAACAAGTCTAGGCAGTACTAGACTACAGTATGTTACGGTATGCGTATGTATGGAGAGGACATTCACAAGAAACTGATCCTATAGGTTTCTGCTGGGAGAAATTAGGTCATAAGGGACAGATCGGGGAAACTTTTCTCTGTAAACCTTTGTATATCTTTTACATTTTGATTCATGTTCATTCATTGATTTAAAAATAAAATAAGCAGATCACCTGTAAAGAATAGCAAAAGGACAGCAATGCCAGTGATTTTTTCATCTTTTTGCCTATGTATATTATCTACAACAGACATGACTCACTTTTTAAAAATCATTATAGCAAACCAAAAGAGACTCTTAATGTCATAAAACAAACTGAGTGGGGTGTGGGGGGGAGGGGGGTTGGGAGAGGGTGGGGGGGTTACATTATATATATATATATATTTTTTTTTAAAGATTTTATTTATTTATTTGTTAGAGCGAGCACAGGCAGACAGAGAGGCAGGCAGAGGCAGAGGGAGAAGCAGGCTCCCTGCCGAGCAAGGAGCCCGATGTGGGACTCGATCCCAGGACGCTGGGATCATGACCTGAGCCGAAGGCAGCCGCCCAACCAACTGAGCCACCCAGGCGTCCCAGTTACATTATATATTTAAATAAAAAAGCTTAAAGAAAAAAATCATTATAGCAAATGTCTATGAGTGCTAACCATGTGCCATGTACTTTCTAACCCCCAAGTAAAGGAATTATAAGACCCACTTTACAGATAAGGAAACTAAGGCCCAGAGAGTTGAAATAACTTACGTGGGGTCACGCAGTCAGTGACGGAGCCAAAATTTGAATCCAAACGGCCTGGCCCCAGAGTCCATGCTCTTCTTAACCTCCTCCTTACACTGTCTCTCTAATTAAAACAAAACAAAACAAAAACTGAATGATGACAAGAAAAAAGTCTTAAGAAAAAGCAGACCACAAAACCTGTAGGACTTTAGAACTTTCGTAATCCTTTGAGTCCCAACTCCATCCTTCCTGCCTCCACTTCCCCAGCAGGCCTTCGCCAGTCCTGCCTCAGTGGAAGCTGGGCACCACTCCTTCCCGAGGGGCTCCCTCCTGCTCAGGGGCCCGCCCACCTCCAAGTGGCCTGGCAGGGGAGAAGGAAGGGCGGTGGGTAAGGCGGTGGCCGATGCTGCCGCTGTTCCAGAGGTCAGACGATAGCATGAGGGGGTCCTCCGGGGCAGGGCAGGGCCAGGTCTGGCCAGGCAGCTCCTTGCAGAGGGGAAGCCACATGTTGGTTGTGAATATTGCAGAGTCTGGGATAAGAGGCTGCAGAGCACGGGGTCACAGAGGAGCTTTATCTCTGGGCCAACCTCAGCTTACATTCTGATCACCACTGCTTGGGTCAGTGGAGCTTCTCTGAGTGAATTTCCTCATCTGTAGAATGGGACACCCGTTCCTCTGAGGATGGGTTCCTCTCTAGGGGGATTCATGCGATGGGCACACGCAGGCTCCACACAGATGCTCTCAGTCTGGGGAAGCTGTTAGTAAGGCCCCAGGGCCACAAACTTCTCCGGGACTGAGTCTAGAGCCTGGCCCAGCAGTCAGGCCTGGCTGGGGTTACAAAGAGGGGACAGTATGCAGCACAAAGGTCTCCCAGCAGGGGCCTCCAGGACCACAACTTGGGGGGCTCTGGGGCCCCTGAGTGGAGCAGGGAGCTGGCCAACAGCCCCATTCCTGCCCATACTCTGCTATGCATCCTAGGGGAGAAGGGACTGGAATATATTGGGGCCTGGGTGGCCCAGACCTCCCAGTCCTCCTGGGGGCCTGTCCTCTAGGGGAGGGGCTCCCCGCCATCCCCAGGGGTAAAGGAACGCAGGCACACAAGCTGACTGGCCTTCTCAGAAGAGCCTGTGGCAGTTGAGGAATGCAGGCCCAGGGCTGGAGAGCAGAGCCTTGGGGAGGAGGTGGTTGGCCCTGAGCTTCAAAGGAACAGGCAGCAGCTGTGGCTAGGAGGGCCTCGGCCCTCCCCCTCTGGCAGCCAAGACACCATCAGAAATTCCACCCCAGCAAGAAGGGCCGGCCCAGACAGCAGATGGGATTGCTTAGAGCCACTTACCAGGCCAGCTACTTTCCCCGACCACAGGCTGCTCCCCCTCCTTGCCGCAGCCCCTTCTCAGTCTGCACAGCAGCCAAGCTCCCCCTCCAAGGCCTACCGCGCCCAGAAGCCAGCCGCCCAGGAATCCACTCCAGACTTGAGGCTCCCCCTTGTCCAGGTCGCCTCACCTCCACACAGCCACGTGCCCACCCGTGCCCTTGGGAGAGGTCTGGTGAGGACAGTGGGAAGAAATCGCATGTTCTCACTTCCAGATGGTGCCTGTTGCCAAAGGTGGCAGAGCTCCTGGGCCTGCGATTTGATCCCAGCTGGGATTTGAACCCAGACTCCTGGGCCAGTGCTCCCTGTCCATGTGGTGCACGCACTAGTGACGCCAAAGGAGCTTGCATGCCTGCGTGTGTGACATGCACCAGCTCCCTCAGACCCGTTCGCTCACGAGGCCACAGGACAGCCACAACCTTCATTAGTTTTTTCCTGAACACTCCCCTCTGCCCCCAGGTGCTCAGTCCATTCCTCTCTTCACCTAATTCCGAATTAAAATTACAGCCACACTCTCCTCCATAACCCTAAGGGCCCCCTGTGCGAGCCACTCCCTTCACTAGGCTGATGGCAGGGCAGCGGGAGGCGCCCAGCCCGTTCTCTCTTCCCCACCTGTGCCCAGAGTGGCTTTTACAGTGTCTGGGGCAGCAAAGGTGAGTTCAGGTTGACCTGACCCGCCCCAGCGTGGGCCAGAACCAAAGGCGCCGCCTTCCCGGTTGCTGGCAGGTTCAGCACCTGGAAAGTAGCGCAGGGAAGGGCATCAGGCCAGTGGGGCTTGCCAGCCCTGGCCCTCAAATCTGACAGTCAGAGGAAGGGGGTGGGAACTCTTGGGGGTCCCATAACCAGCTCTCTTTGCCTCCAGGGGTCTTAGTCTCCACCTCTAGAAAACAGAAAGAGCCCCTAATGAGTCTCGCCTCTCCCACCACTGAAACCTCCCAGGGATGCAAGGACATGGTGGGGTGGGGGGTGGATTAGGGCCAGAGAAAGGCACCGCTGTACTAGGTACAAACCACAAGGTCTGCAGAAGGAAGTGGCTGTATTCCAGTCCCCCAGGGCTGGAAGGACTTGTACCCTTTCTTAGCTATAGAACCAGAACCCCTTCCCAGCCCTTTCCTCATATGAGACCCTCAGCAGAAGTCTGTTCAACAAGGACACTAAGTCTCTCAGCCTCTCCCCTCGCCCAGAAGTTACACACATAATCAGAGAACCTGTCATTTACAGAGTGTGGGTTAATCGTCACGAGCATCTAGCACTGTCCATCACAGCCTTCTACCAGTGTCAGAGACATTTTACTGAGTCATGTGTGACCCAGAGGTTGTCCAGGGCTGGGCCATAACCAGCCTGCGTGGCCTTACATGGCAGAGCCAGGATGCCTGTCAAATCTTCCGACACACTGGTTCCTCAGGAGGGTTTTAAAGCCCGGGTTCAGCCCCCGCACTCTTGTCTCCTGAGCTGTTTGCAGCTCTGCCTGTTTCCCCTCCTGCTTCCAGCCAGCTCTTGGGAAATGTTAATATGCTTTTCTATCAGTCTCAGAAGCAAACACTCTTTGCATTAAAGCCGTGTATCTCAGAGGGGGGTGAGACTTCATCAGACTCCCCTGAGGTGTTTGCTAAAAACACATATTCTCCACCCCACTATTAAATCGGAATCTCGGGGGAGGAGGTGCTGGGAATCTGCTTTTTAACAAGCTCTCCAAGTCATTCTGATGTCCAGTAATGCGTGAGGACCCCCTGCTCACAGGGTGATGCAATATAAAGCTCTGGATTCTAGTTTTAGTGCCATCACGGACCAGCCAGGTGACCTTGGGCAGGTCACTTTACCTCCAGAGCCTCCAGCTTCCCATCTGAAAAAATAGGCAAGAAGGACTAAGATGATCTCCAGGCCCGTCTCCCCACTGACAACCTCTGTGTGTGCCCTAAGTCCCCAGATGGTTCCCAGGTGTCTGGACTGAATTTCATGGCCCGTATACTGTAGGCACGCATTAAAAAGAGTTCCAGTTGGGCTGATTTAGGGAGATCTGCAAAAATACCTTCTCTCTGGCTCCAGGCCCTAAACAAATGACTTTTGGATTATCCATGACACCTCCCCCTCTCCCGAGCACCTACTTGCTTCATTCCAGCGGGAGACAACCCGGATTCTATAAACACTGGGTCTGCACATCTGGGCTTAGTCAACAGTCAGCAAACAAAGGCTCTGTCAAATCACCCCACAAGCCCAGACTCGAACCCTCTCTGTCTCTCAAAGGGAAGAACCCGGCCTGGGATGTGCGGACCTTGCATGCCCTTCCTCCCATCGCAGAGCGGGCATGAGGGCCTGGCTCGGACAGAAGGTGTGGCCAGAACGGCCCCAGCCTATGGTGGACTGCAAGGTTTATCCAGACTTAAGGGCTGTGAGGCAACAGCCTGGGAAGCAGCCAGCAATCGCTGGGATGTTGGAAAAGCAGCTGGCTGTTCCTTAGTCCCTCAGTTCCTTGTTGGTCACCCCTTAACTCACAATGTATCAAGCAAGTGCTCAAGCATTGCTTGCTGGCAGTAAACATAGGCTTGATTTCGTCCTTCAAGGGCTATGTATAGTAACACGGGAGCTATGGGGATTCTTGGGCCCACAGACACAGGGTGAATTCAGATTCCTGCCACCTTTGCAGACGGTGAAGCTATGTGTGCTCCCGCCAAATTAACCAAGGGGGAAGGATGAGCAGGCAAGGAGAGAACGGAAGCCCAGCTTCCACAGTGGGACACAGCCGGGAGTTCCAGCTATGGTCTGCTGACCTTCCTCATTTAAGGATACTGAAATAGATTATTTTCTCACTCTGAGCGCGCCAACTGACCCAAATGATGGTGCATTAAGGGTGCACCGTACTTCACAGTTTACAGTGCCGGGGCGGCGGGGCAGGGGGAGGAGGAGTCCTCCAGCCCTTCCCATTCTGCCAGGCTCCAGGCTGGGCACGTCCCCTGTGGCAGGGACCCACTCTGGCCCTGTGTGAGGCACTTCACCTACATGGGATCCTCGGAACAACCCCGCAGGGTAGGAAGCAGATTATCTGGTCAAGGAAGAGACTGAGACAGACACAGAGGAATTAACTTGCCTGCGGTCTCACAGCCAGGAAGTGGCGAGTCAGGATTCTTCCCCAAAGCCCACACTCCCAACCACTTACCGCGCTGACACTGAACTTACACTGGTGGGCCTCTGATCTCTGCGTGGGCAAAGGGAGAAATTGAGCCTCTAATGGTCTCCCCCTCCCCCCGCTCCCGGATATCCTGGAGCAAGAGCAGAAGCACTGTGTGGAGGTGGCCCTGGAGCAGGGAGGCAGAGCAAAGGTGGGCACACTGAGTCGTCCCGCCACAGGCCTCCTCTGCCACAGCCGCCCCAGGCCCAGAGGGACCAGTGCCAGGCTCCCTCTCCCACCCCCAGCAGGACCTCCCTGTCCGGGGCCTGGGCTGTCCTCAACACTCAGCTGCAGGCCCCACAGGAGGAAGTGGCCACACTTGAAAATCATTGCCATGCGGGGCTGAACTTGGGGCTTTTGTTCTTGAGCAAGGGCAGTCTCATTTCACTTTCAGGAAGGAGCCGAGAGGGTGGGGCCACTCAGCATTGCACAACCAAAAAGACAGGCTCAGACACACACAGGTCCACTGTGGAAGTCTGCTTAGACAAGCCCCCTGCGGGAACGCACTAGCAGACCCACGGCCTCTCCCCCATGTCCGGTCTGCACAGAGACCGGACACAGGCCAAGCCATCCTCCTGCTTTTTATTTATTTTTTTAATATTTTAAAAAAGATTTTATTTATTTATTTGACAGAGAGACAGTGAGAGAGGGAACACAAGCAGGGGGAGTGGGAGAGGGAGAAGCAGGCTTCCCGCTGAGCAGGGAGCCTGATGTGGGGCTCGCTCCCAGGACCCCGGGGTCGTGACCTGAGCTGAAGACAGATGCTTAAGGACGGAGCCACCCAGGCACCCCTGTCCCCCTGCTTTTTGAATCAAGGCTTTGTGGTCAGTCATCTCAGCAAGCCAAGTAAAAGAAGGAAGAGCAAGGCAGCAGAGGCAGGGTGAAAACTGAGGCCTCCAACCACCCTGGGCAGAGGGTGTTGGGGGGGGAGCCCTGGGTCCGAGAGAGGGACCACTTGGCCACATCTGGCTGGGAGGGGCAGCCCCAGCACTGGGAAAACCGCCTACCTATGCCTCCTGCCCTTTCCAGAGCCCAGCATCCCCCCAACCACACAGGTGCCACGCAGGTGCCTCATGGCCCTGGCCGTCCCCTAGATGCAAGGGAAGGACAGCAAACAGCCCTCACAGGCACCCTGGCAGTGTCTAGAGCAACTTTGTCTGGGGGCAGCTCTTCCCTCAAAGAGTCACCTCTTGTCCCCTCCTCCCAGAGGCGGCGGTGGGAAGGATGGGAGAAAAGTCAGTCAACAGGAAAAACTTTTTAAAAAGTAATACAAGAATAAACCAGGTTTTGAGCAAGTCCCATAGCCCTTGGAAGCAGGGCTGTCCTTAGATCCCAGGGAATGGGCTACCGCTCCCCTCCCCACCTTGCACAGTTCAGAGGCGAAGGTTTTTACCTTCTCCCCTCCTGTACCTCCTCAGAGCTTCACCTCCAGGCCCTCAAGGAAACTGGTAGAAATGGGATCCTTGTCCTTTGTCAGCTACAAAGTAAACAGCTCTCTGGGGGTTTGCCCTCCTGGGCCAGGAGGGGTACTCTCCCACTCTGAGGTGACCCGGGGCTCCCACCCTCCCTGAGCTCTGCTGGCACAGCAGCGAGGAGTTCGGGAGAATGAGCGGGTTCAGGGCCTGCTGGCAGGGGCAGGCCACCCACCAGGTCCAGCTTACCCCCCTCAAAGCCGCTCTGTTTGTAAAGGGCTTTCGGGGACAGGAAGCAATAAACAGAGTCAAGCGGCCAAGATGCAGGGGCTGATTATGCAGTTTATGGATTTTCCAGGCCGCTTTGTACTCTCCCACCAGCTGCCTGAGGCTCTGCAGAAAAAGGTGCTGGCAAAAGACGGGCTGGTCCTTGGCTTGAAAGGTGGACTTCTGCCAGGCCTAAACTGGGTCTTTCCTAATGGGAGGGGGGGAGGCACTGGATGTCTTGCCAGTCCCCACAAGCACCTTCTCAGTGCGGCACACCACCAGAGCCCAGACTCACTCTCTATCTCTCTAGCCCACTGCTCACCTCTCCACCCAGCTCTAAGTTACTTGACTCCTGGGAATTCCCAGAGGGGAGGGCGTGCCTGGCCAAGGCTGCCTCTTCCAGAAGGTGGGTGGCCCTCCCTCCCAAAGCCTCTCACAGCTCAGCTAAGCTCAGCTTAGCGTGGCCGCCCCGGGGAGTGGAGAGTGAGTTGGGAATAGCTGAGCCCGGTGGGGAACGGGGTTCTGGGCAGCAGGGCCTCCCCAGCACCAAGCTCAGCTCTCATTTTCCCCCAAACAGGCTGTGATCCCGTGAGACGGTGGCCCACATCGGCAAGCTGGGCAAGGCAGTAGGCGCAGAGCCGTTGGCAAGAGCGACAAGGGGACAAGGGGGAGCACCTCCACTTGTCTCTCAGGACCCACTAACCAATAAATAACATGAGAGACATGCCCAAAACGGAAAAGTATGCGGCCGAGACCTCCGGGGGCCAACATGGAATGACACGAAAAAGCCAAATGAGCGGGCCTTGTGCCCACCGCGCTGGTTTTACCGATGCCTCTAGTGTGTACTGGTGCCTCGGGACAGGTGCGCACAGCAGACCCTAAGTAGCAGTTATCTTAGAGGTGGGGCTGCGAGAGGGGTTCGATTCTGTGTACTTCACGCAGCCCTGCATCCTTTGAAGTTTTTCCACAAACGGGCATTATCTCTGTAGTCTGAAATTAAGAATTTAAAAAAATAATAAGGTGCACTGCCGGTGGGAATGGGTGCGCATGGGGGAAAACAGTTTGATAGCTCCTTACAAAGGTAAACACAAAATTGCCCTATGAGCTAGTGATTCCACTCCTAAGGCGTAAACCCAGGAGGCCTGGAAGCAGCAAGTCCAATGGATACGTGTAGACACACCCATGTCCAGAAGAACATTATTCACACTGTCCCAAAGGCAGAAACCACCCAGTGTCCATCCACAGATGAATGGATAAGCAAAATACAGTGTACACATAAGGGAAAGAGGGAGTATTCCTCAGCCATAAGAGGGAATGAAGTTCTGACAGATGCTCAAAAACATGCTAAAAGCCAGACACAAGAGGACAAAAGCTGTATGATTCCACTTCGATGAGTTACCTAGAACTGACAGATTCCTAGAGACAGAAACTAGAATAGAGGCTACCAGAGGCTGAGGGAATGGGGAAGGAAGTCTTTGATCGATGAACAGTTTCTGTTGGGGAACAAGTTCTGGAAATGGATGGTGGCGATGGACGATTATACAGTGAACAGACTTCATGCCACTGAATTGCCCCCTAAAAATGGTTAAAATGGTACATTTATATATTAAAATATTTTATTTATTTGTCAGGGAGAGAGAGAGAGCACAAGCAGGGGGAGTAGCAGGCAGAGGCTGAAGCACAAGAAAAAGAACTAAAGGGGCTTCTGGGTGGCTCAGTCAGTTAAGCATCAGACATGATTTTGGCTCAGGTCATTATCTCAGGCTTGGGAAATAGAGCCCTGCAGGCTGTGTCGGGCTCCAAGTTGGGCATGGAGCCTGCAAGGGACTCTCTCTCTCTCTCTCTATGAAGGAAGGAAGGAAGGAGGGAAGAAAAGAAGGAAGGAAGGAGGAGAGAGAGAGAGAAAGAAAAAGAACTGAAGACAAGTCAGGCAGGAGGAGGCGCTGAGGCTGTAGAATCGCCAGAGTCACCAGACAGAAGGGGGCGCTCCTCGGGCTTGCCAGACAGAGGGCAACCAGCACACAGGAAATCCTGCCCACACAGAGGGCCTCTGTCCAGATCGGCATGGAGCAGGCCAGGGGACAATGACTCCCCTGTTGATGAGGACTGTTCACGTGGCCTGCAGAGAGTCCCACAGGCCATGGGGCCACAGGGAGACGGCAGTGCAGGGGTACTTTCTGGAATGTTTGGAAGTGGTGGGTCATGACACACTAGGGAACGGTTAGCGTGCTGGAAAATGAAGCATGCCTCTGAGAGCCTGGGCTAGAAAGGGAGCAGGGAGGAGAGAGGGCTTGCAGGGACTGCAGGGAGAGGAGAAAAGGACAGAAGGAGACTAGAGACAGAGAAGAAGAAGAGGGTGCCAGTAGAAGTGACTCCTTCATTCATCCAGCAAACATCACAGGGCGCTCCCAGGCCCTGGACACTGGGGAAACGGAGGCCAGGGCAAGGGGGTAAGGGAACCATCTCATCTGATGAACACCTAGTGCCCCTTCAGCACCACCGCCCACCTTGCTAAAAAATATATACCTATATAAAGCCAAGAAACCCAAAACTGCCCCCAGCCTCCACCTTTTTCCGGAAAGCAAAAATGTTTCTTACTTGAGGCCAAGCTGTTTAACTAGGAAGTAAGATCAAAACCGCCCGTGTGGGCTGGTCAGCCCAGTGACTGTGCCGCAGTCACAGCCAGTGAGCCCGCCGGCCAGCTACCAAGCATCCACAGGGACCAGATTCTTTCCTGCTGAAGGGGAGAAGCGGGGAGCCACATGGGCATGCCGGGGCGGGACCCCGGGCTTTGAGGCCCATGACTGCTGGACTCGCACTGCCCAGGTGCAGCGTTTCCGGAGGTCCTACCCAGCTCAGCTCCAATGGCGCAAGGACAAAGAGAGGCCACGCGTGGGGGTGCATTTGAGGTCAGCAGCAGCTCTGCCTCGCTCGAGATAAGAACATTTAAACAGTGGACTTTGTTAGAAAAGGACATTGTATCCAGGGCCTTCCTGAAATGTGTAATGTGTGTATGTGGGCGCGGAGGGAAGAAGGTGGCAGGCAGTTCTGAAACATCTCAACTTGGCCACTGTGTCTTTCCCAGAGACCCACTCCTTTTAGAACTGTGCTGTCCAATAAGGTAGCCACTCATCACCTGGGCCAATCTAAGTTTCAATTGTAATTGACTGAAATGAAATGGAATTTAACATTCAGTTCCTCTGTCATTACTACCACATTTCAGGTGTTCACTGGCCATCCAGGCTAAGGGTCATCATTTGGGCAGGACATATTTTGGAACGTTACCAACACTGCTGGAAATACTATCAGACAGTGCTATTCTGGAACCTAAAGGGGAGCCCCTCCTCCTTGGCAGTATGAAGCCCTGGAATGCTTTGTGACAACTGTCCGGGGGAGACTAAGGACTGTGGGCCACTGATCCCCAAAAGAGGAGCCCCTCCACATCCTTCTGGGAAGGGTGGGTAAGGACAAAGACCCCTTTCTCTTGCAGGGGTGAGCACTAGTGTCTCCTCACTGATGTCCTCAGCCTCTGCCAAGCTCAAAACTTTGGCCTGGTTCTAAGAAACCTGCCAGTCCAGGCAGAGAGCGGCAGAGTCCAGCTAGAAACCCAAGTCCCAGTTCCAAATCTCACTTCTGGGCCTCGGAAGTCCAGGGTCAGAAAAAGCCCTCCAGTATGTCTGCCTGGAGAAAGGGTGTGCTTAGGTCACAGGGCTCCTCCACTGTCCCTTTTCCTAGGTACGCCCCACGATGGCCCTGGCACCACCTCCCTGGGCTTGTCCAGAGCAATGGGAAGGAGTCAGAGGAAAGAGGGGCCGTGTGTGGGAGTGGGTGGAGAGGGTAAGGGTTTAGAAAGAAAAGAACCAGTACTTTATGGAAACAGATGGACCAGGCTAAGGAAGGGTATAAGTGAGTGATGTTGGGTGTTTGGGTCTGTGTCTTTGAACCAACCAGAGACAGCAAGACTGGTCAGGGCACCCTGCAGCTCTGCACATGCCACACATATTTCATGGCTGACACACGTGCACTCCTGACCCAACCAATCTCCTTCAGAGCTTCCCCATTTCAGGCAAGGGCCATCCATCACTGTTGTCCCCACAGCATATCTCAGCCGGCCCTCAAAGTCAACCAAAACAGAACCCATAAATCTGCAGTTGTTGGGGTGGCTCACTTGGTTGGGCATCTGCCTTTGGCTCAGGTCATGATTCCAGGGTCCTGGGATCGAGCCTCACATCTGACTCCCTGCTCAAGGGGGAGCCTGCTTTTCCATCTCCCTCCACCCCTCCCCTGGCTTGTGCTTTCTCTATCTTTCTCAAATAAATAAATCCTAAAATAATAATAATAATAATAAAAATAACAAAGAAAATTGCCCTAACCAAATGTAAGCTAAATGAATTATCGTAAGGCAACACCTTATAAACACCCCCGTCAAGATAGGAGACGTTGCCAGACACTGCACAACCCCTCCCCATGTCACACGCTGACTTCTGTAGTCATCACCTCCTTGCATTCTTTACTCTCCAAATGTACATCCCTGGGCACTGGGATCTGATTAATCGTGAATGTCATTTGTCCTTTAGTCTATCTTAATCTATGGCTCGCCCCATCATCTCCTTTTTTTCCTTGTAATTTGTGAGCTGACACCCCCAGACCGTGTGACTATTGCCTTCTCTATTGTCTGAAGGTCATGGACCAAGTTTCCTTTCCTCTCGGAGCCTCACTTACTTCTTCCTTACCAGCACTGCCCTGGCCAATTTACAGGAGCTCCTGTGACCATAAGAAGAGATAGCCTGAAAGCACATCAGGAAATGCTTATGCTATTTTGTCAAGCAAATAATGCAGGATGCAAATGGATACAGAATGCAATGCTTTCAGATCCACCAAGGAAACGTGCATGAGAAAAAGGGCCAGCAGGAAACACTCTATCAGTCCTTGTCTTAGATGGTAGACTTCTGCTTTTCTCCCTTTGCTTCTTTCTTACTTTTTTCCATGACCAGCCTATAACAGTACAACAGGACACACGTCATTTTTAAACATTTTAAAGAAAAGGGTGCACGAGACCGAATGTGTCACCAGGCCTGTCCACTATCCTGTCACAGGACCACTTGGCTTTGCTCTCTGTCCCCAAGGCCACCACCAGTGCGGCGGAGATCCTCAAACCTCAAACTCATGCCGCATCTGCTCCTCTGATGCCTCCCAGCTGCCCTTCCTGTCCTCGTCCTGTCTTCTGTCTGTGCCACCAACAGAAGAACTCATCTAAAACATGGAGGGTGGCTTCCCGGCTCCCCTGTCATTCTCGGGAGGCTCAGACCCCTTCCCTTGTCTGCATTAGCGCTCCCCACGTTCACCCCCAGTGCGGGCTGAACACACGCTGTTGGGCCCCAGCCCCAGAGCTCCTGCTCCCTAGGTCCCTAAGGGCCAAGAAGTTGAGCGACTAACGAGCGCTCGGACGATGCTGATGCCACTGGTTCCGAGACCGCGCTCTAGAATCCTCACCTCTGTCCTTCTAAGCAAGCCCTGTCCAGCTTTCAAGAGCTAGTTCAAGCTCCCCTGTCCATGCGTCAGTCTCCTCCAACAGCCAGGACGGGTCTCCCTCTGTTCTTCCAAGCCACCCCCAGCACTGAAGGTGTTCTGCTGGTCTGGGAAAGGGGAGAGAGCACTGAGGGGCCGTGAGGGTGGGCAATGGGGCATGGTACCCCTCCCTCCCATCGTAGTGGCTCTTCGGGGCAGATCCTGGAAGGAGCACTTCTTCGGTGGCCCCACGTTATCCAGGAGATCTTCTGAACATCCCAGGGAAACGGAATCTTTTCCTTCCCACACAGACTTCTAATTATTCACATGTGCATTCACTGCCGCTCAAAAAAATACTCAGTGAGCACCTATTGCACGTCTGGACAAACAAAATGAAAATTTCTTTTCTTCTCAGAAACCAAGAATTACAATAGCATTAAGCTACCACAGAAGCCTGCAGAAGGGGCTCCTTCCAAAGGCAGCCCAACAGCCCAGCCCTGCAGCCCCAGGGACCGCTACACACACACAGCAGCGGCCTGAAAGGCAGAGGCTAGTGCCCGCCAGCGAGCATGCGCAGCTGTGGTCACGCCCACGTGTAGCCACAGTGAAGGTCTGGTCGCCGGTTGCAGGCTTCGTTTGTCCTCGGCTAAGCCACCCAGGACTCCGAGGCAAGATTTATGGACAGATATTGTTAGGAGAACAGATGTCCAAGTAAGTGGGCCGAGCAAATACGGACAATGCTTGTGAGACAGGGAAGCTGAAGGGGACTCCGTTTTTAGAAAGGCCCCATTTACTCACACTCTATATTTCTTTTTTGTTGTTGTTTAAGATTTTAATTATTTATTGAAGAGAGAGAGAGAGCACAAGCTGGGGGAGGGGCAGAGAGAGAGAGAGAGAAGAAGACACCCCGCTGAGCTCAGAGCCAACGTGGGGCTCAATCGCAGGACCCTGAGATCATGACCTGAGCTGAAATCAAGAGTCCGACGCTTAGGGGCACCTGGGTGGCTCAGTGGGTTAAAGCCTCTGCCTCTGCCTTCCACTCGGGTCATGATCCCAGGGTCCTGGGATTGAGCCCCACATCTGGCTCTCTGCTCAGCAGGGAGCCTGCTTCCTCCTCTCTCTCTGCCTGCCTTTCTGCCAACTTGTGATCTCTGTCAAATAAATAAAATCTTTAAAAAAAAAAAAAAAAAAGAGTCTGATGTTTAGCTGAATGAGCCAGCCAGGTGCCCCTCACGCTCTGTAGTTCACCTTGCATCTGGGTAAACCAAAGAAGCTACTTTCCCACTCCCAGGGGGAAGCAAGGAACTGAATTGTTCTGACTTTCCTTCCTTCCTTCCAAGATTTTATTTATTTATTTGACATTGAGAGAGACAGAGAGCGAGGGAACACAAACAGGGAGTGCGAGAGGGAGAAGCAGGCTTCCCGCCTAGCAGGGACCCCGACGCAGGGCTCAATCCCAGGACCCTGGAATCATGACCTTAGTCAGCTAAAGGCAGTTAATTAACTCCTGAGCTACCCAGGCACCCCAGAGTTCTCTGAGTTTCATCCTCATCCCAAAACACCTGATAACATCTAAGAAGAACCGGGTCCCAAACATGTTCCAGGACATTAACTTCGAACAAACCTCGGCCCACACTGGCATCAATACCCCTGCCTTTGGTGACTTACGGGAGAACACCTGTTGTTCACCTGATACTCCTTTTGACTGATCCCTACCCTAGATTCCTGGAAGGACACCTCGGACCCTTTTCCTGTGTGAACCCCTAAACTCCAGTGACAATGACACAAAGTCTCTTTTCCTTTCTGAGTCTTTCAGACACTTTGTCTGCCATATTCTATCATTTATGCTATTCAGTAAACTCTGCTTTCATTACCTCCTGGCTTGCATTTTCTTTCTATCCTGCACAAAGCCAAGGACCCTCTTGGCTAGTCCTATGGGGCCCCCACTGGGTCCTTGGACCTGCCTGCCTATGTCAGTTGTGATGTTGCAGGCCTGGAACCCACTGGAGGGAGGCAAGAAGACACCACCTCCTAATAAAAAGGCAGCAGATGTCTAAAGAGCTGACCCTTGTCCCATTTCTGTAAACATCTGGGCTCTGGACACTTGGGCCTTCTGCCCCAGCAAGATATTCTGAGCAGGCTGAAGACACCACGGATTCTCCACAGGGGATGTTGGCTTCTCTGTGACCTTGGGCAACTTTTACCTCTCCATGCCCCTATTTCACTATCTAACAACATCTTTTAAAAAGGTAGGAAAGCCCAAAACGATAGAGGTCCTCACTGGAAGAATAAAGGGAAAAGATTCGAAAACAAGCAGCAGGGGTTCTGGGTGGCTCAGTCTGTTAAGTGTCTGACTTTTTTAAAAAAGATTTTATTTATTTATTTGATGGGGGAGGGGGAGAGAGAGCAAAAGCAAGGGGAGCAGCAGACTTCCCGCTGAGCAGATAGCCCTATGATCCCAGAACCCCAGGATCATGACCTGAGCCCAAGGCAGACCCTTAACCAGCTGAGCCACCCAGGCACCCCAAGCGTCCCACTCTTGACCAAGACTCGGGTCTTGTGATGCCTGGGCGGATCAGTCTGTTAAGCATCTGCCTTCGGCTCAGGTCATGATGCCAGATCAAGTCCTGCATCGGTCTACTTGCTCAGCAAGGAGCCTGCTTCTCCCTCTGCCTGCTGCTCCTTCTGCTCGTGCTCTTGCTTGCTCTCTCTCTCAAATAAATAAAAAATTAAAAAAAAAAAGAAAAAGGGACTCAGGTCTTGATATTAGGGTCATGAGTTCAGACTCTGCATTGGGCTCCGTGCTCAGGGTGGAACTTACTTAAAAACAAAACAAAGCAAACAAACAGACAAGCAACAATAACACCATCTGTAAAGTAAAAGAAAGAAACTGCAAGGAGAGCTGGCAGGGAAAATCCTTCGGTGCCTCAGTGGGGAAACACTGCATGCATTCAGGCTCCCTGGAGCAGGGTGGAGGGGCGAAGTGGGAGCTCTGGAGAGCTTCTGAAAGACAAAGGTCCAGGGCCCCCTACTGAATCAGAGTCCCTTGAGGAACACGGAACATGGAAGTCCCATTCTCCATCCCCCACAGCAAGTCAAAGAGCCTCAGGTATTCCGGGGGCTTCTAGGCCTGAGACACCACCCCAGAGGTGAGAAGCAAATTATTATCTGAGAGGAGGAGGGAGGGAGAGTGGCGGCAGGGAAAACATCAAGGGACCTAGAGACCAGCTGGAGAGGAGAAGGAATGTCAACACTGAGGTGCCCTTTGTTTCCGGCCCCCCCACAGAGATCTGATTCTAGAGAAGGGATACCTCCCTCCCAGTTTAGGCCCGCCAGTCCTCTAGGGACATGTTGCTTTAGCCAACACACATCTGAGTCCTGGGCCTGCTCCTTCCTCTGACCACCACTGATCCTGGCACGTTTCCTCATGTTCTCCGTGCCTTGGCCCCAACAGCTTCACACTGATCAGCTGCGACTCTTTATTTAGTTCAGGATTCATGGTCCTCCTCCTCCAAGAAGCCTTCCCAGAGGCATTCTAAGGCGCACCCCCACACAGCCTTGGCTGGTTAGATTCTTGCCGTACCATCAAGGGGGCAGCACTAGTCACCTATCACAATGACCCGTGTGCAGTTGGTGGCCCCAAAGGATAGTGGATTGTTTTGGTCTCATTCAGTTCTTCGACCCCAGCACCCAGGTCAGTGCCCAGCATAAAGTGGGTGAGCAATACAGATATATATGCTGACCAGGAGAAAAGGAGGGAAGGAATTTTTTTTTTTTTAAGATTTATTTATTTATTTGTTAGAATAAGAGAGAGAGCGCGAGCACAGGCAGACAGAGAGGCAGGCAGAGGCAGAGGGAGAAGCAGGATCCCTGCCGAGCAAGGAGCCTGATTCGGGACTCGATCCCAGGACGCTGGGATCATGACCTGAGCTGAAGGCAGCCGCTTAACCAACTGAGCCACCCAGGCGTCCCAGGAAATTTTACATCAAACGGCTCCCCTAGGCAAGTTTTGTCAAAACCCTAGAGACATTAGAGCAATTATTTTTTGTGGCACTTCCTGTGTGCCACAGAGAAGCCCAAGACCGAGGGAGGCAGAGATAGGCACCCAGGCAGTGGGTGCCAGTCCTTGTTCTCCGCCAGTTGGCTACAGGTGAGGTAGTCCATGCAAAGGGAGAAAGATGAACAACTATCCCCCTCTGGAGCCCTGGCTCCCTGTGGCTCCAAGCATCACGCTTCGGACAAAGCCCGGATCCAGGTTGCTGTCCACAGAGCAGCAGCCATTTGTCCTTGCTGAAGGCCCCTCGCAGTCAGGTACGGGGACACTGCTGTAGCCATCTGGGGGAGCCCAGCAGTCAGCGGTCCCCACTGCGGGGCGGAGGGCCACTGAGAAACAGTGACAGGAACAGTGCCATCCAGAGCCTTCTCCCCCATGCCCCTATCTCCTGGCCCACTGGCCGGGAGCAGCAGAGGGTGGCCTGCACCTGCCCCACCTGGCCTGTCTGGACCCAGGGACAATGAGGAGGATGGTCCACGGGTCCCGGGGCTTTCCTGGAGAGACGCTGTGAAGAAAGCAGGAACTCTGAGTGGCGGCACAGAACGCGGGGAATAAAGTCTATTCAGGGTCAACTGGGGTGACTGAAAGGGAGCCACATGACAGGCATGTGGTGAAGTGTGTCCCCAGAGCAGAGTGCAGTATTGCTAGAAACCTACTGGATCGCCACTCGGATAATGGAGATGGTCAAAGCCGCAGTGACAGTGACCAAGGTGACTGTATTTTTCAAACACTGCTGCTTCCCCCCCAGAAGCCCCGTCCCTGGGGGAGCCCTTGCCCACTCACCAGTGAACTAGTCTCTGGGAGTGCTGCAGGCCACCGAGCACATCTGCTGTTGCCCCAGGCTGCTTAGACCAACACTTGTGCTTTGGCCTGGAACAGAAGGCTCCCTGAGACAGTGGTCAGCCAGGGACACAGAGCAGCCTGGGCCAGAGGAGGGGGCATCTGGGGTAGGGGGTGCCTGGAGCAGAAGTAAGATGCTCAGTCTAAAGAGAGAATACTGGGTGCGCCTGGGTGGCTCAGTGGGTTAATCCTCTGCCTTCAGCTCAGGTCATGGTCCCAGGGTCCTGGGATCAAGCCCCACATCGGGCTCTCTGCTCAGCAGGGAGCCTGCTTCCCTTCCTCTCTCTCTGCCTGCCTCTCTGCCTACTTGTGATCTCTCTTTCTAGCAAACAAATAAATAAAATATTAAAAAAAAAAAGAGAGAGAGAGAGAGGATCCTGAATCTGAGGATTTATCTTAAACCAGGTAACCCACTGGTTGGGGTCGAACACAGGGTGTACTAGTCACCATAGAACAAGCTTGTGACAATAACTTAGCCGAGTTTACCCAAACGTGGGGTTTCCTGAAGGTCAAAGGCATCACATTACCAAAGAGGTTTAAAACCTCACATGCTCTCAGGAGAAACCAGGGCCCAGAAAGGTCAGAATCCTTCCCCTCAAGGTCCTGCCAAAGGATCAGCACAGACGCCTGCTCGCCGACCAGGCCCACCGGCCCCAGCGACCAGCAGCTGCCTCTGGGAACACAGAGGGCCCGGGAGGGCTGAGTGTCTTCAGACCACTGTGCGCTCCCCTCCATCTGAGGGCCTCACATGCACGTGTTGCAACCCTGAAGGGGAGGCCAGGCCAGGCACCGCGCCTCAGAGTCCCAGGCCTACCCCTACCGCAGGTGCTCCAGGCCCCCAAAGGGCTCCTGTCAATCCCTGCGCTGCCGCCCCCTCTCCCTTTGATGCCAAATTGGGGAGGGGGGGTAGACAGCAAAGAAAAATCCCCAGTAGGCATCGTTTTGCCCAAAGCAAAGGCAACACAAAGGCTGCACCTGTTTCCATGGAGACAGGACTGGCGAAGCAAAGGAACAAAACAGAGCAAGAAACACAAACCCATCACCACCTTCCGGGCCGGAGTGATGGATGTTGGCGGCCAGCGCCCTGACAGGAAGACCAGGGAAGGATTAAAGGTTATCAGAAGATCTAGAAGCCAAAGCCTGAGCCCTTTCAGTTGGTAGAGTGGGAGGCCAGGAGCCTCCCCATCCCCCGGACCTACAAACCAGCCTGGCCCCACTCCTGAGAAAGCTCCTGAATGAAAAAATCCTGGACAGAAATCCAAAGTAAGACATTATTCACTTTACAAAAGGATTCTCTGCTTGACAAAGGGATTCCTTGAAACAGCAAATCCCATGGTGGATTGGAGCGTCTGTTTTATTTCATTATTTATGTCTCTAAGACTGAGGACAAGGACAAGGGAGTAGTTTCCAGGTGAAAGTTCTCAAGAAAAGATGACAAAATTCCCAAGCATAAGGGATGGAGGGGTGGCGACAAGACTCTTCATAAAAATATCTGCTTGGGGAGGGGGGTGCCTGGGTGGCTCAGTTGGTTAAGAATCCACCTTTGGCTCAGGTCATGACCTTAGGGTCCTGGGATTGAGCCCTGCATTGGGCTTGGCAGGGAGGCTGCTTCTCTCTCTCTCCCTCTGCCCCTCATCCCAGCTCGTGTTCTCTCCCTCTCCCTCAAATAAATAAATAAAATCTTTAATAAATAAAATAAAATAATCAAATCAAATCTGTTGGGAGAGGCCCACACAAAATTGAGACAGGGCAGCTTTAAAACAGAAAGGTGAGTTAGTTGGGGATCTGTGGCCCGTCCACCATGGGAGAGCACAGGAGCCTACAGCGGCAGAAGCTGGGCAACAAGAGGTCTCTGACAGGGCCCGGTGGGGTGGACCCCAAAAGCAGGTCACTCTCAAAGCCATTAGCTGAGGGGAGATGCAGGGAGCGTAAGTGGTCAGTTCTCATTCCTCCAGGACGAAAAGAAGGCCAGAAGCTAGAATGCTCCTGGGTGAAGGCCAGAGGAAGATGCTGACAGTAGGCTCTCAGATGGCCGGGGCTCAGGGCAGTAATGAGAGCCTGGGCGCTTGCTCTCATCACTCATCGGGTGACAGGTATTAAGCACCCCTTGGAACGCACTGCCATCCTGGGAAGGACACAATGCCACACACCAGCCCAGCCCTGCTCTTGGAGGGTCTCAGGCAGGACTTCACTCCACTCAGCTTTTCCTGGACTATAATTCCTACAGAGAACAAAAAACAAGCATAACAGCAACAATAATATTTACTGAGCATGCTGTGTGGGCCTGACACTATATAGTCATTGTTTCACTCACCCTCTCACCCAGCCCGAGAGGGAGACACTGTCCTCATCCCTGCTTACTGATGGGGAGACAGGCACAGAGAGGCAAGTAACTGGCTCAAGGTCACGCAACTAGTAAACAGCAAAGTCGGGTCTGCCCCCACATCAAAGCCTGTGAACGCTGGGTTAAGTGCCTGCCACATCAGCCCATTTAACAGATGAGCTGAGCATGAGTCTAAGCGACTTGCACTGAGGCAGGGGATGGGGTCTGAAGACCAGCTCTTCTGACTCCTTCAAGGCTTTTTTGCCTTGTGATGCCTACCCTGGGAAGGCCAGCAGCTTTCTTGGTGGGGCACGTGGACTGACCTGTGGCCGTGAAGTTACTCTCTTGTTCTGGGCCTCCGTTTAACTGTAACAAGGAGACATCCTGATAGTGTGAGCTCCTGCCACCTCACTGGGAAAGGACGAGCTGGGAAGAAACACGGAATGTGCGCCCAGGTGTGGCTGGGGAGCCTACGGGAGGAAGACCCAGTCCCGGCTCCAGCAAAAGATTCCCAAAGGCCCACAAGCTCTGGAGTGAGTGATGTAATGTTCATAGAGCAAAACCCGGGCGGCATCTCCAGTGGGCCCCTGGTCCAGTGTTCTTCCTGCCAGCACACGTGTGGGAAATGCAGGTATGTCCAGGGGCTGCTTGGACCCGGCTGGCTTTTGGGGAATCAATTTCCCAAACTTCCATCACACGGGGAGTCCTTTCTTAAACGGCAGGACTGGCAGCTGTCTGGGTCTACAGTTCTTTTTACACAGTGGTCCCTCCTCACCATTTCCCCAAAAAAGGCCCACCCCCAGCCATCCTTAACTGTACCCTGGTGCTCTCCCTTGGGGTGTGAACGCCCCCAGACAAAGGGGCAGCTGGAGAATGTAGCATTCCTGGGGGAGGCCCGGGAGAAGGGGCACGGAGAAGGGGCTGGCCATCGCGTCCTGCGATTGAGTCCTGCAGCGGGCTCCCTGCTCAGCAGGGATTCTGCTTCTCTCTCTCCCTCTGCCACTCCCCCTGCTTGTGCGTTTTCTCCCACAAATAAATAAAATCTTTTTAAAAAGAGAGAGCGGGGCTGGCTTTATTTTACCGAGGCCTTATCTTTGTTTTCAGGTTACAATCAGGAAACAAGGATGCTGACACGGGGACACCTGTTGGACACATTTACTCAAATTGCAACACAGAGTCTGACGTTTTCTGACACAAAGTATGATTTGGCTGACAGCTCAGACGACGAGGTCCAGCTTTGCCAATTAGGAATTATGACAGTAATTTTCTGTAATTGCATGGGCCGAGTTTGCTGGTTTAAGGCTTTGACAATAATATATTTGAAACGAATATATGACATACAATCAGCCTGGAAATCCACTCTACTTAAAGTTATGATAAAAGTTAGTTTCTTCTTTTTTTACATATTTTTTAAAAGATTTTATTTATTTATTTGATAGAGACAGAGATCACAAGCAGGCAGAGAGGCAGGCAAAGAGAGAGCTCGACGTGGAACTCGATCCAGGGACCCTGAAATCATGACCCGAGCCAAAAGCAGTGGCTTAACCCACTGAGCCACCCAGGCGCCCCTAGTTTCTTCTTTTTAAAGATTGTTTATTTATCCTACACAGAGAGAGAATGTGTATGCAAGCAGGTGGAGGGGCAGAGGGAGGATCTCCAGCAGGTTCCAGGCTGAGCACAGAGCCCAACATGGGCCTCGATCTCACGACCCCAAGATCACCACCCGAGCAGAAACCAAGAGTTGGACAATCAACAGACTGTGCCACCCAGGTGCCCCAAAGTTGTGATAGAAGTTTTCATATGTGAATTTTAAAATGTGTCAGAGGACAGTTTTTCAACATTCTTTTCACAGATGTGAGAGCAAAAAAAAAGTCTGAAGCCTGTCGCTTTCCTTCCCTGGAACCGTGCTGAGACCCTCTAGTGTCCATGCCACGAGAGACGTCAGCTGTGGTGCATACAGCAAGCACCGAACCTGGAACCCGGGTTGTAAGTTTGCTTCTGCTACTTCTTAGCTGCATGGATCTGGTTAAGTCCCCCAAACACCCTGAGCCTGTTTCCTCATAAGTGAATAGAAATGAAGCACATAGGGACGCCTGGGTGGCTCAGTTGGTTAAGCGGCTGCCTTCGGCTCAGGTCATGATCCCAGCGTCCTGGGATCGAGTCCCACACCGGGCTCCTTGCTCGGCAGGGATCCTGCTTCTCCCTCTGCCTCTGCCTGCCGCTCTGTCTGCCTGTGCTCTCTCTCTCTAACTAATAAATAAATAAAATCTTTAAAAAAAAAAAGAAAAGAAATGAAGCACATAAAGCATATTAAATATCCTTATGACGATGGCACCAAACGAAGAGCGGAGAAGTGCGTCAGCACAGGCAGCCCCAAAGAGCAGCCAACCAGCCAGTGTTTCCTGCTCAGCTCAGATGACCTGATGGTATTCATCTCTAGATCACACGAATAACTTATATTTATGGAGCGCTCACTGTGTGCCGGGCTTCACGGGCCCCAGATCATTTTGTTTTCACAACAATCCTATGGATCAGGTATCCTTCTTACCCCTGATTCACAAGCACAGAAGGCTTACGCCCTTGCCCTGCTCAGTCAGCTAGCACTGAAAGGCCCAGCAGGTGTGTCTGATTCCAGAGCCGGTGCTCCAAACCCTCTGCGCTCAAAGTGTGGCCTACAACTGGCAGGATCTGTATGCACTGGGACCTATTAGAAAGGCAGGATCCTAGCACCTCCCCCAAACCCACTGAACCAGAATCTGCATTTTAGAAAAATTTATGGGCGATTCATATACACATCCAAGTTGGAGAATCACTGCTCTAAATCACCAGACCGTTTTCCATCCTGGTGTACCATCCTGGTTTTATCTTGCTGGAGGTAATATTAGAATGTTTGCTCTCTCTACACACATATGCACAGCTGGCAATTAAAGCAAGCAAGATGGTTAGGGATTATAATAATCCATCAGTAACATATGCAAAATGCTTTTTTGAAAAGGACTAGGCAAAGTCACATCAAACTGTCATTGGCAGTTACCTCTGAAGAGTAGGCCCGGGGAAGGTAGTCAAGGGAGAATTTTGACTTATATTATTTGAGATATTTTTTTAAAGATTTTTATTTATTTATTTGACAGACAGAGATCACAAGTAGACAGAGAGACAGGCAGAGAGAGAGGTAGAAAGAGAGGAAGAAGCACGCTCCACGCCGTGCAGAGAGCCCGATGCAGGGCTCGATCCCAGGACCCTGGGATCATGACCTGAGCTGAAGACAGAGGCCTCAACCCACTGAGCCACCCAGGCACCCCAATATTACTTGAGATTTTTAATAAAAATCATGTGTTTGTGTATTGGTTTAAAAGGAAAGCATGTTTTACAACTTTTTTTTAAAGATTTTATTTGACAGAAAGAGACAGTGAGAGAGGGGAACACAAACAGGGGAGTGGGAGAGGAAGAAGCAGGCTTCCCACCAAGCAGGGAGCCTGATGTGGGGATCATGACCCGAGCTGAAGGCAGCCGCTCAACGACTAAGCCACCCAGGTGCCCTTTTATAACTTTTTTTTTTTAAGAGGAAAGGGTTTTAAAACACAGGCACAGGGGGACACCTGGGGGGGTGCAGTCGGTTAAGTGTCAGACCTTGATTTTGGCTCAGGTTGTGACCTCAGGGTCCTGAGATCAGGCCCCACACTGGGCTCTGCTCTCAGCATGGAGTCCGCTTAAGAGTCTCTCCCTCTCCCTCTGCCCCTCCTGCTTGTGCATGCTCTCTCTCTCTCAAAATAAATAAATAAATCTTGAAAAAAATAGAAGAAAACACAAGCACGGGGCACCAGGTTGGCTCAGTCTGTTAAACATCTGACTCTTGGGGCGCCAGGGTGGCTCAGTGGGTTAAAGCCTCTGCCTTCAGCTCAGGTCATGATCCCAGGGTCCTGAGATCGAGTCCCGCATCGGGCTCTCTGCTCAGCAGGGAGTCTCCTTCCTCCTCTCTCTCTGCCTGCTTCTCTGCCTACTTGTGATCTCTGTCCATCAAATAAATAAATAAAATCTTTAAAAGAAAACACATCTGACTCTTGATCTCAGCTCAGGTCTCCATCTTATGGTCTCCATCTCCGGCTCTATGCCGGGCGTAGAGCCAAATAAATAAATAAATATAAAACACAAGCACAGATGACCGAAATTGGCTGTATTTATGAGCTACGTCTACCGCACTCTGGAAGGGCCAAGGAGGGCGTCCGCGCAGAAGCACTGATGGGACAGAAACAGGGAGAGTTGTGCTTGGAGTCCGTGGATCTGGATTCACCACCAGGCTCGGCCCCAGTTTGCTGGGGGACCTCAAGGCTCCCACTTAGCAACCGTAGGTCTACGTATCCTCTGCGATATAATGAGTGTCCCCCTCCCCACCCACCCCTATGTGCCTTGCCCCATAATGCTGGTGCAGGGTGCAGCAATGTCGGGATGTGCCTAAAGGTCCCTGAGGACTGTAGGCTGCCACAGAACACCAGGATGGGGAGTTTTCTTGAAAAGAAAAGCAATGAGGGGCGCCTGGGTGGCTCAGTGGGTTAAAGCCTCTGCCTTTGGCTCAGGTCATGATCTCAAGGTCCTGGGATCGAGTCCTGCATCGGGCTCTCTGCTCAGCAGAGACCCTGCTTCCCCCTCTCTCTCTCTGCCTGCCTCTCTGCCTACTTGTGATCTCTCTCTCTCTGTGTCAAATAAGTAAATAAAATCTTAAAAAAAAAAAAAAGAAAAGCAATGAAAGAAAAAGCAGTGAAACATCCACCCTCACTCGTCCCATTCCCTGAATGCAGCTATTCCATGACTTTATAAGGGAGACACACACAGTAACCTGGATTTAGATTCCGTGGGAGTCTCAGGCTGATTTTCAAATCCTTATTCGAACTTAGAAGTTGGGTTTGGACGTGGTTCAAAACACGGAAGAAAGGGCTATTTCTCAATGTCTGGCCTGTTTTCTTTGCACTTCTCGCCTGCTTTCTTCGCAGGCTCCCAAGTCCTGGGGAGGTTCTGCTTTGGGTTCTGAGTCCTCCCCGTCTCCCGGGCTTACTCTGACTCCCTGTGGCAACCAGCCCTGGCCCCATGGCCTCTGGGCTACTCCCCAAGCAAACAGCTTGGGGGTCTGAGGTTTGGCTTGCTGTTGGTCAGTGCCTCAATTTCCCCACTGTTATCTTAGATTTTGCAGAACTGGAGAGAGCAGCGGGGGTTCTGTCCTCGCTCATCTGGGGGAGCATGGGGTTTGGGCACAGAGGGATAAAGTGACTGGTTCCAGCCCATGGGCTAGCTTCAAACAGAGCTGGGCTGGGGCTCTCCGACCTTTGAAAATTCCTTACGTTTTCTCTATCAGTCGTTTGCAACTTGCCTGTCCCTCACTCACCTTGCCCCTCTGTCCCCTCCTTCTAGTGGACACATGAATCTCGGGACTAAAGGCCGCTGTGCTTTTCCTCAAACTAAACGATCCTGAAACCACACGGTCTGAAAGCATCCTGGAAACCGAGCCAGAAAAAAGTCCCCTGCTAGATTTTCCAAGGAGAACGAGAGCCATCTAAACCATTATGAGCTTTGGTTCCAGGGATGGCTGAAGAGGCTTCTGGGCAGGCAGTTCGAGCCTTACTACTTCTGTGGCCTTTGGTGCCTTGCCTTCACCTCTGTGTGAACTTCGGTGCTTTCAAATACGAGATGGTGACACAGCTACCACCTTCAGGCTTAAACGGAGATTCTAGACAAACGGAAAGACCTTCACATAGGATTCTAGAGAAGGGTGATGACCTTGTTGCAGACTAGAAGTTCAGGAAGCAGCAACTCTTACCATCATCATCACCATTGTTTGGGGCGTTTATCTCGAGGACAGGGATCCAAGTCAATTCTCCACTCCACCTGAACGTTAGAATCACCTAGAATTTTTTCCTGTTTTAATACCAGCACCCAGATCTTACCTAAAGTGATCCTGATTCACAGTCTGCGGTGGGACCTAGGAAATTGATACTTTTTTAAATTTTACAGCTGATTCTTATTACCCCTGGCTGAGAACGGATCTAAAGTAGCGCCATTTAACAGGCACACAAACCTCTTGGGGATCTTGCTAAAATCCAGCTCCTGACTCAACAGGTTTTATCTGAGCCCTGAGATTCTGCATTTCCAATTAGCTCCCAAGTGATGGCCTCCGGAAGGAACAACATCCAAAACTCAAGGTCTTGAGAAGATGGCTGGAAAGTATATAAGATTCTTTTCTGGACAGTCTCAAGGGCTAGCTCTGTCTAGCCAGGCTAGAGTTCACTGCCTCCTGGAAGTGGTCAGCTCTGTGACCTTAGGCTGGGGCACCAGGACCCAGCACCAAAGCCTGTCCCCAGATGACTCTCTCTTTGGTTTCCTGTTGGCTTTTTTAGGTTCTAACAAGAGCCTCAGACAAGTGTGGCCACAAAGACTTACTTGCAAATTAATCATGACGCCACACCCTGCATTCACGTGGAGTTGCCTTCTCCAGACCCGCCACAGGAAAAGCCAAAAGGAAAGGGCCCTTGTTACTTTCACTGGGATGAGTGAGAAGGAGAACAAGAGGGCCTGACTTGGCAGGATGTCCCAGCCAGGAGCTGAAAACAATGTCAGCTCTGGTCTGCCATACTTCTCTGATCAGCCAAACAGGAATGCTTCCTGCCTAGGGCTGATTAAGTATGCGCACAGTGGAAGAAATGCTAGGAAAAGGGAGCAGGGAGGGGGCTGAGCGGACAGGTCCCTCTGGCTTTGAGGTCAGTGCATTCTGTGACCCTGACCAACATCCACAAAACAACACTGACTGGGCACCTACTGCGTCACAGGGAATTTGACAAAAACACTCTCATATGATCCTCCTGTCAACTTTGCAAGTCCGACGTCACTGTCTTCATTGGAGGCATGGGTGAGGCAACGGGCTCAGTGGGTCAGCAACAATGGGACATGCAGAGGTCAGAGCCGGATTGGAACCTAAACCGGGCCAATCCTCCCTGCCTCTTTACACTGCCGTTCCAAACTCAAATCTCTCAACTCCTCAGTTGATCCCTTCACTGGGGCAGGAAGAACGGGAAAAAGGGTGTAAATCAAGAGAACTGGAAGTGGCTTTGGGTCTCAAGCACTAAGGAGAATGCCTGTTGTCTTTGCATCTGCTATTATTTTTTTTAAATATTTTACTTATTTGTCAGAGAGAGAGCACAGACAAGCAGGCAGAGTGGCAGGCAGAGGCAGAAAGAGAAGCAGGCTCCCTGCTGAGAGCAAGGAGCCCAACGTGGGACTCGATTCCAAGACTTTGGGATCATGATCCGAGTCAAAGGCAGTGGCTTAACCCACTGAGCCACCCAGGTGTCCCTGCATCTGCTATTATTAATCATTACCACCATCAGAAGTGTCATTAAGAGGCACTGGGAGAAAAGGCTGGTGTCTACCCTCCCATTTGGAGTGACTGAAGAAGGCACTGGCCCTAGATAGTGTCCAGGCTGCTGCCATCCCCGGTTCCTCGGGAATGGGGTTGGTGAGCAGCACCCGATGACTGCAGGGGAATACCCTGGAGGCTCGGAAGGAAGGCTCTGCTTGTGGGACACGGCAGGAGTCCAAAACAGCTCAAGGAAGGAGAACAGGCTGGGTCACAGCAACGTGCTCCTGGCACCTAGGCCACTGTGTCGGGCCCAAGACTGGAAATGAGACTCAACCAATTCCCTGATGGGTTCTGAGAGCCAACCTGAACTTGTGTCCCCTCGCCTTACCCTTGCATAAGCTGCAGAAGCTTCCTGAAGCAGCCAAAGGCCACTCGAATGAGTACCCCAATTTAAGGACTAGGAAGCTGAGCACTGAAAAGACTGGGCTAGGAACCTCTGTCCCCTCCAGACCTACCCCATGGCCAGGCCCCTCCTCCCAGTGCCTTGGCAAGAAGAGGCCTTGGCAGAGGCCCCAGTTCTGGATTAATATTACACCAATACAACCCAAACAAACGGCTCCTGCCTGCATGTTCCATAAAGTTCGGAGGCTTAAAACAAAGATGAGTTGGGGAGAGGGTAGTCAACAACAGGGGGATATTCGAGGGAGCGGCACTATGGCCTTGTGATGAAATATTACATGGCCATTTGAAATAATGTTTTGAAATCATGCCATTTCATTAAAAAAACCCTCCTTGTGCAGTTACATGAAAAAGCTACATACAAAAGTCGGTAATCAATAAGATTACAATGATTTTTTTTTAAATCAACGCACATTAAAAAAAGAACAGAAGGAAATACAACTGAATTTTATTGGTGGCAATTTTTAAATGATCGGGATGATTATTCCTTTTTTTTTTTTTTAAGATTTTATTTATTTACTTGACAGACAGAGATCACAAGTAGGCAGAGAGAGAGAGAGGAGGAAGCAGGCTGTCCGCAGAGCAGAGAGCCGGATGCAGGGCTCGATCCCACGACCCTGGGATCATGACCCGAGCCGAAGGCAGCGGCTTTAACCCACTGAGCCACCCAGGTGCCCCTGATCATTCCTTTTTAGAGAAGAAGCATTTTCCAGTTTTTCTTTAGTGAGCACATAAACTGTGCAGGGAGAAGGGGAGCACATTCTAACCACAATCCAGGCATCTGAGAGTCGGGGTGAAGCCCTGCCGGGGAAGACTAAACCCAAGGCAGCCCCCAGCAATGAGATGGGACAGCCACAGCCACCTCCAGAGGTCCAGAGGGCTGTTGTGGTGACACCTGGACAAGCATTTGGGGGGGGGGGGAGGCGGGGACATTCCCAAGGGGCTGAAATTCTCCAGGGAACAGAACAAAAAGCCCATTAGCCCTGAAACTGCTCTACAGGCTTGTGGTGAGACTCAAAGCCCAGTCAGGCTCTCCACCGGAGGCAGAAAGGCAGAAGACAGCTGCCACTGCAGGGCTTCCAAGTCCCTTGGAGACCCCCAGCAGACACGGACTCCCGCTCCCCGCCCCAGCGCAAGGATATAAAAGAGACAAGCTTCACCATATGGGGCTCAGGAGCCTCATGGGAATGTCGGTGGGAGTGAGAATGGCAGGTCCCTAAGCCGTGTGCAAATGTGAAGGAAGGAGGTTTAAAGCGAAAAAACTGCACCAGCTGTCTCCTAAAGAACACTAATTACAGGGGCTGTGCTGCCGGAACCAGGCCTGGTTCTGCAGGCAGAGATCCTCCCGGGAGGGCCCCCCCTGCAGTCACCCCGCTGCCGCCTGAGCTCCGCTGCCTGGTGGCTGGCCCACAGAGAGCAGAGACAGCATCTGGCTGGGGCGCTGGGCAGGCCTGCCTGGGGCCAGAAAGCAGGTTCTGCAGGTCCCACTTCCTGGGAAGTTCCCATCACAGGGTCAGGAGGCTGGTGCTGAGTGCCAAGGCCAGGTGACACTGGAATGTGGAGAGGGCTAGAGAATTTCCTTCTCTGGAGATTTGAAAGACCTAAGCATCTGGAACAGCTCAATGCTAAAATGGAAATTTAAAAAAAAAAGAAAAAGAAAAGTGATGGCCTTATCCCTGGAAGCTGGGGAATGGGCAGAGTCAAGTGGAGAGAGGAGGAAAGCAAGTTCTCAGCCGTCCCTCACTTGCAGCTCAGGGCAAGAAGCACGGGTCACCCATCACAAATGGTGCCCCTCCTAGAGGGTTGCCCATGGCCGGCATTTCTGCTGAGACATGGGTGGGGGCTGCTGAAAAAGGGTGAAGCCAAGGAGGCAGGAGCACTTGGGCGGCAGCCCTCACTCCCGCCCTTGCTCTACAGCTTCCTAGTCCCCGCACTGCCCAGAATGAGGCATCAAAGATGCCCAGCCTGGCCACCATACACAGCTGTTCCCATGGCAGTGAGAAATGTATGGGCCCACACTTCGTTTTTTTCCTGTATTTTTTAAGATTTTATTTATTTATTTTTGCAAGAGACACAGCATGAGCAGGGGCAAGATGCAGAGGGAGAGGGACAGACTCCCCACTGAGCAGGGGAGCCCCACGTGGGGCTTTATCCCAGGACCCTGAGATTAAGACCTGAGCCAAAGGCAGACACTCAATGGACTGAGTCCCCCAGGTTCCCTTGGGGCAGCACTTCTAAAAACTATCAAATTCTAAACAAATGACGGTTATCATTATGATTAGTGGGGTGTCATGATAAAGTGGGGGCATTTTACTCCCCTCTCACGACAACATGCAAAGCAGCTGCAAAACACAGATGAGCACATTAACGTGTCTCCCCCCAGATCATTCACCCACACACTCTAGCCCCGGAGCCCACGGGGCCGCGTGCGCAGCCTGGGAGGGGGGACTCCCTGACCGGCAGCAGCAGGAACGGCTGGGGAGGGCAGGCGAGGGAGGAAACAAAACCAAGGAAGCCAGGGAAGAAGTAAGAAGGTTAGCACTGAGATTCCACCCGCCTGGGAATGCGCCCGCACCCCTGGGAAAGAGGCCCAGATGAAAGGAGGCACAGCTGGGGGAAAACAGGCCGTGAAAACAGAAGGGCAATTGTTCTGGGCCAGGCCAGTCGCTGCACCCTGAGCAGCCGGCCCCGCACCACGGCTTTGTGCGCTAATGTCATTAAGGGCCCAGTGGGGGCCAATGTTTGGAGTCCTTTAACTCCTCGCCATTCTCACACAACAGCTGAGCCAGAGTGGGGGGAGGGGAGACTGTCACAGGGCAGCCCTGGCTTTGGGGCAGCTCAGCTAAAAGGAGGCAGCAAGGGGTAGGTGGGCCTGGGCAGCAGGAGGCAAAGCCCTCATTGGGGCCTGAGAGGCACTTCCTCAGCACTGTCCCCAGGAGCTCCCGGAAGCCCCGCCACTGCCCTGACCCCAGTTAACACTCCCACTAATTACTGGGGCTGCAGAGAGCCTGGGGAGCAAAAGAGACAGAGTTAATTAAGGGGAGAAAAACGAGTCTGCTGCTTCATTCTTCATTTCGGCTCCTCCCCAACCTTCTGGGTTTCAGGGAAGCTCCTGAGGCAGCGATCTCCATGTGCAGAACCAAGTCCAACAGCACAGGGGAAAGACTGACCAGGCGCAGCTAGGTAAGGCAGCGTCTAGGAGCCTGGCTCCACAACACTCCAGCCCTTCAGACTTCCCAGAGGTATGGCAGGGGGTCTGCTCCCCACTCACTCAAAGGAAAGCCTCACACTCTCAGTCCAAATATGGATGCCCTAAAACAGGGGCCACGTGGGTCTTACCACTGAGGCAGGACTCCTCCAGGAGGCAATGGGACATTCTCTAGACTGCACAAGAATGCGATGGGAGCATTTGACCAATGTTACCTAGTTTAATCTCACAACTACCCTACTGAGGTAAGTACTGTCTTATCCCCACTTTATAGATGGAAAAACTGAGGCTTGGAGGAGATAAGTAGCTCACCCAAGGTCAACAAGTTACCAAGTAGCAGAAGAATGATTCAGACCCCAAAACTCGGATCCCCAAGCCCATGCTTTTGCCCTCCTTTGTCCCATTCTGCAGATTACTTAGATAGTCTAGTCGATGAGAAACAAGCCTTGTAGAGCTTACAACCTGGTAGGAGATTCTCAGCCAAGGGTTCTTGAGGGTTTGATAAAGTCCACAGACTGCCCCCCCAAGCCTACCTTCCCCAAAATCAAACACACGATTTATGGTGTTTGAGTGTGCATTCACTTTCCAGGGTGTAAGGGAGGGTCCAAGTTCTCTTAAGATTATTGAAAGGGGGGCGCCTGGGTGGCTCAGTGGGTTAAAGCCTCTGCCTTCGGCTCGGGTCATGGTCCCAGGTCCTGGGATCGAGACCCGCATCGGGCTCTCTGCTCAGTGGGGAGCCTGCTTCCCTTCCTCTCTCTCTCTGCCTGCCTCTCTGCCTATTTGTGATCTCTGTCTGTCAAGTAAATAAAAAAAAAATCTAAAAAAAAAAAGATTATTGAAAGGATCTGCGACTCAAAAAGAGGTAAGAACTGTGGGCCAATGAGGTGATGCCTTGCTAACTTGCCTCTAGAATGCAGATATTTTTATTTGAGTCCTCTACTTCACTTCACCTCCTTGCTCTGAAGAAATAGCCAAGAGGGTAGCCGAAATTTTTCCAGAAAGGGAGGATGCAGAATCAGGGAACTTGGCAAGGAAACTCCACCCAGCCTGCCTGGGAGAGGGTGAACCAGAGTACACTGTGCTGGAGGAGGGGACAGTGGTAACAGTAAGGCAGTGCGGGATGATATGGATTTCCTACAGTGTTTATTACTTCTTTCCATCACTTAAAAACAAGTTCCAACATTGTACCAATTCTGATTCTGGATTTTGCTTGGGTCTACACAGACACAAGTTCATGATCAGCAGCCCTGAACTATCAGAAATTAGCAGGGGAAAAAGGTTTCTGTTCCGAACAGGTTTGCTAGTTTTAAAGACCACTTTCTATCTGAAAACAAGGGCATACTTTTACAAGGGCTACTGTCTTCATGTCAGATGTTCCAAGACATTAAACAATGATGGTAGTGCCATTTGATTAGCCCATATTATCAAGCGTGCCGTCTGTGCACCGGGCTCTATGCCTTACCCATGCTTATCTCATTGAATCCTCATCCCCATCCTATGAGGTGGGGGCGTTATCATCTCTGATTTACAGATGACAAAACTGAGGCTCAGAGAGGCTAAACAGCTGCCCAAGAACACACAGCAAATAAGTGACAGAGGCAGGGTTCAAACCGGGGTCTGACCCTAAACACAGGGCTCTAGACCAGGGCCACTAAAACCATGCTCATAGATTATCCACAAACTGTTAGTTATGGGTCCCTGGCAGGATACGTACAGGAAAAGAAAACAGGTAAGGATTTAAAGACATTTCTAGGGGCACCTGGGTGGCTCAGGCAGTTAAATGTTCGAATCTTGATTTCAGTTCAGGTCAAGATCTGAGTCATGGGACAGAATCCTGTGGTGATGGGCTCTGTGCTCAGCAGGGGTCTGCTTGGGATTCTCTCTCTGGTCCCCACCCTGGGCAATGTGGGCTTGCCTCTTTAGACATGGTCAGACTTGCACAGACCAGTCATACTCATTGGGATCACACACCCATCCCTGAACGAATGAACAACAAAACCCATCCTTCACCTTGGCTAGTAAAGGAGCCCTGTTCTAAAGGTACTGTGCAAAGACAGGGGCATAGGTCATACTCAAACGAGCCTCCAGCCATCCCCTTGATTGTCCCCTCAGCAAGCAAAGTCCTCTAGCACAGTGCTTCTCACACCTGACCGTGCACATAAACCACTGGGATCTTGGCAAAATACAGACAAACTCCAGAAGTCTGAGGGGGTGGGACCCGAGACTCCATTTCGAGCAGGTGACGTGAGGGCTCCTGGTCTGGAGTTTGGACTTCAAGGAGCAAGGTTCTACAGCACAAGCACCTGGACAGAGGAGGCTAGGGCCAGAAACTTGGCCTGACCACCAGACTCTTGGCCCAGAGACCAGCAAAGGGCTGAGGAAAAGGCTCACCCCTGGGGCCTGGCCTGAGGGAGGCAGAAGGCCTTGGTGGGACTGGGCTCGCTCGGATGCAGCTCTTGCAACACACCTTTTTCCACTCCAGCCTGAGCCTGGGACATCCAGGGGCCCTTTTCCCCTGAGTTGCAGAAACAGAAGACTTTCTGCCCCAAGGGCTTGACTGAAGGTGGAGCAAAGCAGCTCGGAAGCCTGTGCAAACATTTGGAGGACTACTCCCTCTGAGCATGTCTGAGGAGAGGAGGCATCCTGGGGGGACTGTATTCACGGCCTCGCTCTGCGTGGGCCAGACGGCCAGCCAGTGACGTCCAGCAAGCAGGCCCCGGGAGAAGTACTATACTCCTGTGTTCGGACCACACTTTTTACTCCTTATCAAAGGATATTCAAGTCTACTGTGAGATCTAAGAAATCTAATTAAGAGCTGGAAGCCTCAGAGGAAGGAGTGTAATGTGGGTCACCCCAGAAGGGCAAAAATGTCCCCTCAGTGGCCACTCTGGCAGCCAGAAAGGGCCACGAGCAGCTCCCTTCCAAATAGGAATGGTCACTTCCCTCAGGTCACCCTTAGATTATATGTCCCACTCCCTGAAAATTCTTAACAATAGAGACCTTCCTCTTTATGGCCAAACTCAGTCTCTCCTAATTCAACTTATGGCACAAGGACTGAAGGACTATGTACTTCTCAAAGGGGCAGTTCACAGAAGGCAGCCCAGATCTTCCATTCATTGAAGGATTTACTCATTTATTCAAAGGCATTACGGCCCAGGGCACCTGGGTGGCTCAGTCCATTAACTGTCTGACACTTCTTGGTTTTGGCGCAGGTTGGGATCTCAGGTCATGGGATCACATCAGACTCTGCACTCAGAGGGGAGTCTGCTTGAAGATTCTCTCCCTCTGCCCCTTCCCACTCAAATAGATAAATCTTAAAAAAAACAAAAAATAGACCAACTGCCATGTGCCAGGACCATCAGAAAGTGGGCATACAGCATGGACTCAACAGACTAGGGCCTTCCCTCCCCTTCTCTAAGGAGCTGGAACTCATGAAAGAACGGGCCCCACGCACCAAGCCATTAACGAAGGCAAAGGGCACTGCCTGCTTTGGCACCGGAGGGAAAGTGAGCAGCTTTCCGACATGCATGAGCTTCAGGAAAGCCAGCCCCACAGTGGGACTGGGCATTTGAAGGTAACGATACCTGAGAGGGGCTCCTTCACTCCCACAGAGTGGAGAGAGAGGCCCGAGGGTTACAGACACTCATAACCAGCAGCCAGGGGGCCTGAGGTCCTAACCAGAAGTCGGTGGGCAAGATGCAAGCCCACCTCCAGGGTCATCAGGCTGAAAACATCCTCCACGTCTCAGACTCTTGGGAAACCACAAGCCTCTTTCCCCCTTTACAAAAACCGAATCACCTTCTTCTGCCTCCAGACCCTTCCATCCATGTGCTATTTCCCTGCAAGATGCTCCCACCTGGCTCCTTTCCCCCCCAGCCACCCATCCTTCCTTCTCTCAGAATCCTGCTCAGCACAAATCTCCAGAAGGTCTGGTGCAGGCACAAGAGCATGGCACCTTAACCTTGGGCACTCCTGACATTTGGGACCAGATCATTCTTCGATGTGGGGGTGGGGGGGTCCCGTCTATCCTGTATATTGGCAGATGTTTAGCAGCGTCCCTGGCCTCTGGCCACAAATGCCAGGAGCACCCCCATCCCCAGTTGTGCCAACCAAAAATGTCTCCGGACACACCCAGTGTCTCCTGGGGGAAAAAATCATCCCCGTTTTTGGACACTGAACTGGAGGGATGGCCCATAACCCTAGCAGTACACGAGGGACCCCAGGGCGCTTATAGAACTCACCCATGCCTGAGCCCCACCCTGCACCACCCTGGCTCTGGTCTCAGATTCCACAAGAAGACAAGAATGGCAGTCACTTTACAAGTCCTTAATGTTCTTGTACTGTGCTGGTTGGTGCATCCATTAGAACTGGATCTCTCTAGAAGCATGAGCGATATCTTCTTTTTTCCCTCCTTCCACAAAGCTCAAAGTAGTTCCTCCTATTCTAGGCTGACCAGAAAAATTTGGAAAGTTCTTGAGCCCCCTCCACTCCACCTTCAGATGAAGAAGCCATTTCAAATAGTGCCATCTCCCCCAAATTCAATGGCATATGACACGAAAAATTTACAATCTTTCAAACTTCAGGAGGAAGAGGGGCCGAAGGCATGAGGGTGTATGAAAATCTAGACACCTTGATTTTGCTCCCAGTGTCCAACCTGTGAATGAGAACCCTTCCTGCTCTCCCTTGGGTATAAGGAAACTTGGCTGAGCAGCCAGGATGCCCGCCTCCATATTCTCAACTTTGTGGATTCCCACTGCTCTCAGCCAGAATGAAGGGGTGACGTTGGAGGTCAGTAGTACTGGACTCTCTAGTCTACCAGACCAGATGCTGTGGTCCTCGGACTGACAGGGACTTGAAAATAATGTCAGCAGGCCCAGAATCAGCTGTGTCCTGAGGCTGAATGACTAGGATCTTTCCTCACACATCCCTCAAGGATCCCAGGAGGATTGGGAGAGCTGACAGACAGAGGGCTGGCCATCATTCACAGCTAACAGACCTAGATCTACGTCCTCTGTCTCCTCTCCCCACACCTGAGGCTGCCCCTGCCGGCCCCCTCTTCAGACAAAGCCAGAGAGGAAAGCAGCGTCAAAGGAAAAGATCTGGTTACAACCCCAACCTTCCCTAAATGGAAATGGACTCATCACTCACTCATTTGGTAACACACACACACAGAGGAGACCTCATAAATGATGTAGGTGCTTAGTGAGCAGCCAAGCATCCTTCCCGGTTTTTACACTTGGGTTAGCTGAAACACAAAATGATGGGAGGGGAATCCAGGGGCCAGGCTCCCCCAAGACAGTGAAGGCTATCAAGCTCCCAAGATCAGCCTTCTCACAAAGATTCACTGGCTCATACATAAGAATACAAATTGCCAATGAGATTACATTACATTAAATGAATGATTTAATGTTTTCTGGGAGATCACAGTCATTTGATATTCAGGGCCAAAAAGGATGAGCAAGTCTTAAAGATCTGCTTCCCCTGGCCCCTGCTAGCTTGCTGAAATCAGTCTGGGGCACCAAGGCCTTCCACTCTGAGGTAGCCAGCAGGATGGTGGTTGTTGTTTTTTTTTTTTTCCAAGCTTCCTTCCCTCCCCTCAATTACACACACACCCTGTTGCCTGGAGACAGAACGCATTCCTGATGCTTACACTTCTTTTCATTCCCCAGAAGCAGCTTTGGAAACGGGGGCCTCCAGGAAACATGCCTGGGGCGGGGGAGACGACCCGAGTGACACTTCCTCACTAACAGGCCCGCCCCTCCTCACTGCCCTCCCTTTCCTCCCCAGGACTGAAAAGCCCCAGCGGGCTGGAACTGAAGGGCTCCCGCAGGGAACAAGGCCCCCTTTGAAAGTGCGTGTTTACCGCAGTCCCGGGCAGGGGTTGCCATGGCCACGGTCCACCTTGGCAGGACCCCGCAGGCCCCAGCGCGGGGACACCCGGCCCGGCCCCCAGCACCCTCTCCTGGGCCCCGAAGCTGCTGGAGCCGCTGATTTTCTCCAAGTCTTCGGCTCAAAACATAATCCTGAACCGAAAGAGGATTAGGGCTTCCCCCATCCCCCACAGCCCAGCGGCCGCCCCCCTCAGGGGCTCCCGGACCTGCCCGCTCGGGGCGACACTGCCCGTCGGCCGCTAATGGGGTGACTTCTTTCTGCCACTCATGATCGCCGCGCCCCGGGAGCCGAGGGGGACTAGCCCCGGAGGCCGCGGCTGGGCCGCAACTGAAGCCCCGGGCCGCGGGGCTGCGGGAGGCCACCGCGGCGCGGCCCCCAGGACAAAGGCGCAGCCGGGGCCTGGCGGCCGAGCCCTGAGAGCGGCCCAGCGGCCCAGCGGCCGGCGGAGGCCCCACATTCCTCCCTTGCCCCCCACCCCCCCGGGACCAGCCGGAGGGAGCGCAGCCTCTAAATAATCAGCCCTCAGACTGCTCTGCTCATAACGGTTCCTTCATCTCTTCCGTAGCTGTCCCGGATCAGCAGTTTCACAGTGGGAAGCACTGCGATCCCCAACCTGGGCAGGCTGTCGGACCTACAGCCTCCCCAGCCGCACCTCCCCGCCCGGGGCCCAGGATGGAAGAGAAGAAGCCACCCGGAATTCAACGAATTGCTGGAAGCAGATGGGGCGTGGGAGGAGAGGTGGGCGGGCGAGCGCTCCTGGGGCTGTAAGCTTCACCTTGCACCCGGCAATGCTGGCAGAATTGAATTCATAGAAGGACCTGAGCGGCAGTGGGCTAGCCCTGCCTGCCTCTGCCAGCAGTCTCCCCGTGCACCCTCCAGCTCCCTAGCTTCCCCGGGGGCTTCCTCCTGCACCAGGAGGCTACACAGCTCTTATGTTCATTCTAATCAAAGGGCCTGGGCATGCAGAATCACCATGTCATAGGTCCCTGTCCCCGCAATTGGCCAGCTTTGGCTTCTATTAATAATACTAGCCGATACTATATCATGTAATCCCCACCATAACCATATGAGGAAAGTACTACAAATATCCCCATGTCACAAGCAAGGAAACCCGGACTCAAGGAGGTAAGAAATTTCCCCAGGTCATATAGCTAGCAAAGTGAAAAAAAGGGTTCACCCCCAGCAGTCTTAATTCCAGACTCTATGCCTTAACCCCACGTTGCACAGACACATGCATACATGGCACTACAGTCTTCAGAGAGCTAAGCCCAGAGAGATGAAGTGACTTGCTCATAGTCACACAGCCAGCTGAGACAGTATCAGACAAGGAACGAATTGCTATAGCCTGGGCTAAGATCCTTTCCACATCACAGTTTTAACTATGGAAGCATCCATACTTACACACCTGAGAGCACATGTGAAGTACTTTCTCTTTTACAGTGTTATGGTCTAATGGCCTGTAAACTTAACTTGACCCCCCGGGGCAACACCCCAAGCTAGTCTTGTCCATTTCCTCTGGTTGAGGCTCTGTGTGATCTTCTAACAAACAGCTCCTCTGCTTCTAGTAGAGTTTATATATTAAAAAAAAAAAAAAAAAAAAAAAA